>VWZF01003891.1:1668957-1708463 GCA_013396755.1 Sclerurus mexicanus | reverse complement strand
GGAGGTGGCAGCGGTGCCGCCGAGGGGCAGAGCCCGCCCGGCCGGCCGGGGGGCGGTTCCCTGCGCGGCCCCGCGGGAAGATGGCGGCAGCGCCCTGTGGCACGGCCGGGCCCGGCGCCAGCGCCCGGCAGGGCGGCTCTGAGGGGCTTGCACCGAGCGCTCGGACCCACGCCCTCACTTCTGTGTGTTTTACGCCTTCGCTCCTCTGTGTGTTTCACACCGTCACTTCTCAGTCTGCTCCACACATTATTGACCGCTTGTTTGCACCGTGCCGGGCGCGATCGCAACACGCAGACGGGACTCCCGGCTGCTTTGCGCACCTTTAAAGCGCTCGGTTACCTCGTGAGCGCTTCAAAATGCTGCCGTGGAAATGCGCTTCGCGGCTGCTCCGGCCACACTGCCGACCGAAGGAAAGGTCCCTGGACTGGTGTGGGAACACGAACCACCAGCACGCCCCGGATCCCCGGATCTCCGTCCCGTGGGTTTGCCAGGGCCGGGCACACCTGCACCCACACCTGGTGTGCATTCGCTGTCCCCGGGCTGCCATGGGCAGCTCCACCTCACCTGCCCCGTCACTAAACTGGTACCAGACTGGTGTGCCCGTTCCGCCCCACCTTAGAAACACGGACCTTGTGGGCTGCCTGCTCCTCCGAGCCACTGTTTCATCCAGTCCGTGCTTGTTCACACTTCAATCTCCATACAACTTCCTAAAACGTACGGGAATTCAAGCCTGAATCATATATAGTGGGGGAAGAGATGGTGAAAGGAAATAATAAGAACCATTGGGTTTTTCTTTTTATCTCTGAGGACAACTGAAGCTAAAGCTGCAGTTATTGTATTTCCTAAACCACTTAGACTAACTACTAGGGACCTCCTGCTTGTGGGTTATGCCACGGAATTCAGTATGAGTAGAAGGGATAACAGTATCCATGGCTCTTGCATGTCTTCTTAAACTGAAGTTGTAGTGCTGGCTTTTGATAGGTATATGTCATGTATATAACACTAATGCACATACACAGAGGCATGGGCATTCTCTTCCTCTCTAGTCTAATCCTTATTTAGGATTATGAACCTCAGTAAAATTGGTTTTGTAAGTTACCCATTGATCAGCAGGCCAGTAAGTATCTGTTGTAGTGCAACATAAACTTTCTTTTTCCTGTGTGACTCTTTTAAGAAGAGCAAAGAACGGGAAGGAATCTTCTCTATTGAATAGGATTTCTAATAAACTACCTACAACTTGGAAATATTCGTTCCTCATATTCTTAGACTGTTCAAATAATGAAAGGCATCAAATGGGAATGTGTGACGGGATTGTGTTCAAGTATTTTTCCAATAAATCAGGTACTTAAACTCATCACCCTCATAAAAATAGTTAGCAGAAATTCCTGTCAGCTTCCACAGGCTTCGCAGATGGTCCCTGTAAGGTCTCGGGTCAGAAGTTAGTGCATGGAGCTCGATGGAGGAGGAGGAGGAGACGTGGCTATCCTGGATTTTGTGTACCACACATCTGTTTTTCTGAGTATTTCTAAAGAGTTGCATAACTCTGGCAACTGTGGAATAAACAGTTTGTTACTGCAATACAATGTAGCGTTAGTCACGATTTATCACGCACTCAGTCCTGAAGTTTGGCTGTGACTGATGCACAGTGGGCACAAATCAAGCAGGGAGTTGTAATGCATCGCTGGGCAATCCTGGGGGAAAGCTCAGCACCCAAGTTCCCTGGTTTAATTTAGATAAACCTGGCTACACACAGTCCTCAGGAGTATCTGCAGCTCATAAAAGCTGGTGACATTTTGAGGGCTGTTCTCCTTTCTACACACATTGCACCAGGTTGGCAACATTGGAGGTGTTGTATCAGTTGTTTTTACAGTTTTCTGAAGTGGCCATTGGCAATTTCTGGCATAATAATGGAGAGAGGCTTAGCACGGCCGAGAACACTGGGATACTGAATTTTCAAATTAGAAAACTTACATCATTATTTGGTAGAATAGGTTAAAGAACTTTAACTTGGTCTACAGACTTCTTTATGCCACCTGAAAATAAAAAGGGTGTTAGGGACCCGGGAAAGGAGCCAAGCATTTTCTGGGACTAGGATAAGAATGTACCAAGTGAGTCCTGCAGTTAGAGATGTAGAACTAAATGGAGAATGAAGACAATATTGATTGGCTTTTTGAGGTAAATTGTGGAGAAGGGAACAAAAGAGAGAAGAGAATAAAAGCACCGTGCACTAAACCCCTTAACACACCCAAACACTCTTCTCCCTGATGCCTCCTGAGGAGCTTAGTGCCTGCACCCTCTGAGCAACACTGATTCACTAAAGAATTTTTCCTCCTTATCAATAAAGAACAAGTTTCGTGCTTTTTGACCTGCTATCAATGGCCTGGTACAAACACAACTGTGCTGGTGTTGGTTGCTGGTAAGTGATATGTTGGCTAAAGTCAAGAGCAAAAAGGCTGGAAGGTCACTGGCGTGCTCATGGCGAATGTGGCATCTGAGCAATCTTGGTGTTTTGCCTCTTAATTTCCCCCGTGGGAATGCTGTAGTGATGAGAGCAGTGTGGCATCCCAACTGAAGTCTCAGGGGAGATAATTACTGGAGCATGATGAGAATATGCTAATTGTAGAAGGCTCTGAAGACTTGTTTTATTCCCTGATGCAGACTCTTACTGGGAGTTGAATTTAATGATAAATAAAGGAAAAAAAATTTTAAATATGAAAATCTGGAATGGGGAAAGAGAAAGGTTTATTGATAATACAGTCCATTCAAAGTGAATGCTAACATTTTTAATTATCTGTTTGTGTAGATGGCTGAATGTAGACATGGGAATGTTTTCACAGTGCTGTGACTGAACATGGATACTTGTGTAAGAGAACTTTCATGGTATTTTAAGAGGAGGAACTGAAGGGAGCAGATATTCATTTCACCAAAGGGCAAAAACCAGGTCTGAGTGACAATAATTTCATTTCTCTTCACCATTTTGTCCTTTGGGCTCAGACTTTTGGGATGCCATCCTCCAAAACACAGGTCAGCAGGGAAGGAGATTACTCAGCTGCAAATTGTAATGTTTCTCAGGCAAAATTTTTCATCCCAAGTAAGTCTGAAATAATATGGCTGAGCAAGCAAGCAGCAGGTATCTATGAGAAGTCTGCTTTGCAGAGAACAGCCGTGCACTGACTGTTTTATATCAATAATCAAGACAGTTTAACCTGTTACTGATGCTCTCAGATGTGCTTTTATGTCTGTTGGCTTGTTACTGCTGTGCCCCACTGAGAAATGTGAAGGTAGAGCACCCTTAGTGGAAACACCTGATCAGCCTGAAACAGAAACTGATTGTCAAAGGTTGATCATCAACTTATGAGGGTTCACTGTGGTCACCAGAACCTCAGATTCTCCTGGTTTGGAGTCACGGGAAGTAGAACAATAAGGAAATAAGATTAAAGGATTTCATTTCCAATATGTGCTCCTAGGTAAGGGTATGTTCTAAAAAACAAAACTAGGTAAGCACTGTAAAAAGGCTATCTGAACGCTGGTTTGCAATTTAAAATGTTGATAAACTTAAATAAAAAATATGTCTGCATCCTTCCTGCAATGTCCTGGAAACACTTTAGTAGCAGCACTTCTAAGAACATAATCAAAATGCCGTCACATAAAAGCAACTTGAAACTATGTGATTAAAGCTTGGTCAACTAATTTTTGCCTAAAATAGTGAAGCAAAGACTTTTTGCCCCAAAAGCCATGCTCATTTTCAGAGAGAAGGCAATATGACTCTGAAGGAACAGGATTCTCAAAACCTTATGTCAGAGCTCTGATATCAAAGTCATTAAATAATCCAGCCAAAGAGCAAGACTCTCCTTTTGTGGGAAAGACTGCATGATTCCTATGAGATACAGAAAATTTACGTGTGAATTCAAACTCTATTAGAGAGTAGGAGACATAGTTTTCAGTTTTACTGGGTAATACCTCACTACATACTTGGTTCCACTGAAATAAATGGTATTTCTTGCATAACAGGATAAAGCACATGGTGAATATGCAGCTGTCCTCCTGCTCAGTACTTCAGAGCAGCCTAATCTTTCTTCATGCCTTAAGAACTGCACTGAAAAGAGGAGTCTGCTTGTCTATAATACTTCTCTAAATAGATTTTTTATTTTTTCTCCAAATTCAAATCTGTAGGGCATCAGCTCCCCCAGTACAGCTGGGTCTAAAATCACTTCCACCAAGACTCAGACCATGATCTGAGCCCTCTCCTTCAAGGCTGAGGGTAGTGGTACAGTAGTGGAGTGCAGTGTTGTGAAGAACACAAGCAGAACTTCATCTCAGGTCACTGAACCTCCCTGGTACTCACCATACAGAGGGAGTGCTGGGTTCCAAAGTGTTGGTGTGCATTGAAGAAATTGAAAATACTCTTTCCCAGGTTTGACCCCACTTTTCAGTAGCTCTCTGCAGCACAAGAGAGCTGTTACTCATGTTCCCTGTTGCTGCTGTTTGATAGAGCACAGGAGACTTCAAGTGGCACTGGAATCAGAGCTTGGGCTTTGAGTGCTCCTTCAAGTCCTGAATATACCAATTTCCTCTGAGAAGCAAGGACGGGGAGAGATGGGTGTTGAAGAATGGAAGTGTTCAACGATGGGGCAGTTTTCTGGGTTGCCATGGTGAGAGCAACCACCATGCTGTGCTCTGTTGTAACAGCCTCAGAAATACAATGGCCAGAGTCTATGCCAGTGCAGATTTACGAGGATGCTGGAGCTCTTACTCCAAAGCATATTTTTCTCCCCCCATTGCTATAGTCAGTTGTTGTCAACAAATGTTCTGTAACTCTTCCTGTATTTTACTCTTGGGAACAGACAGAAACAGGCCCTAAAATCCAATAAACATGGAAATGGGATAAGCTTTCATTAAAAAACTTTCCTTCCCCCGCTATTTTCTTTGCCTTTTACTCCAGATCTGAAGTTCTGGCCTTGCAGCTTGAAGCATTTTGGGTTGTCTCTGCCTACTTTTGCTATTCCAACTCACCTCATTTCATTGCAGGGAGTTGAGGGCAGTGTCAGCCAAATGGGTGTTTAGACCAAAAGCTTCTCCTCAGCCAGATTTTTCCCTCCATTTCTTTTATGTCAGCATTACCCATGTGCATCACATGCCAAAACAGATCAGATTTAAAACTTTTTTTTTTTCTTCTAGTGTTTGTAAAAGTACTCATTTTCAGCCAAATCAGTTCCCTGAGCTGGTCAATGGCCTTGTGTGATGTGGAGATGCTGAGACACATAATGGTGACAGAGTAGACATGAATCAGTATAAAGTCATTGAGCAACAGCAGCTAAATATTGTGTTTTAAGTCATTATTCTCTTCTGTAGGTGAAATATTAGCTGTCAATTAGAGTTGGGAAGGGATGTGCTGCTCGTTTTCATTTTTGAGGGCTTAATTCTGCACATATACTTTTTATAGCTTTTTTATCTGAATTCATGACAGTTAGATTATTCCTTGGCTTTATATTAATGTCTAATATTTTTAATATTCATAGATACATAGTTCAGCATGTGTAATCAAATAATTACAGATGCCATTAGCTGAGTTATCACACTAATCTGAGTGTATTTCAATGGATAATAATTTAATAAAATTATCACTTAATTTCTGGAGCCTTCTTCTCTGCCCAAAAATGAAAATGAAATGAAAATGCTGCTCTTAACTTCCTTCATTAAGAAACTCCAGCCTTGATTAACAGGATCTGAACATCCAAACATTTACAACTTGGTTTCCTGAATTTCTACTCCCAGTGGAATTCACAGGAGGACAGTGAATTGAAAAATAGAACAGAAACTCCCCATTTGCACAAAGCCTGTGTGGAAGGGAGATTGGAACAGCGATGTCTCCTCCTCTGCTGTGCTCCTGGAGCAGGGAACACACCAAGCAGTTATCTGCATCAGACCTTTGGATGGCAGGACCAGCCATGGAAGGAGGAAAGGGGAAAGGTCTCTGTCTGTAGGCAGCTCCTCTCCACCCTTAAAGCCTATCTGTTCAAGAAGTTGCTCATCGGAAAGGTCAGGAAGACAGTATATCCAAAGTGCTGGGAAAGGAGAGCAAAGGGGGAGAAGGGAATGGATGGCAGAGAGGCTGTGAGTGTTCCCTGCAGGTTCTCAGACAGGGACAGAAGGCTCAGGTCTAGGTGTGCTGGTGGACATCCCTCGCCATGGCCTCTGCTCTTTCAAATGCAGTGTCTTTGCTCTACACGGTGTAAGTCACATAGTTCACAGTAAACGGCTCCTTAGTGTGTAGCCACTGACAGCAGGGATTGGTTCTGCACTGCTTCTGAACCAGCTTTGAACTCACATTATCTGTCTCAAATAGATTTGGGAACAATGGTAGGAACCCAATGCAAGGCTGGCAGCTGCAGAGCAGTGGGACCTTCAGGTGTTCCCTCCAGATGTTCTCTCTCACCTCACCTGACTCCCCATCCTCTCAGTGTTCATATCCTTCAACCACACACACCACACAAAGGCACTGCTGCATTTCTATGGCATCCAGAGGGGACAGAAGCTGGGACAGTGAATCCGGTACAAGCAGATCAGGACCACCCACTCCATCCATCCATCTGTCCTTGTGGCGCTGCCATGGGGCTGCCACCCACTGTGGAGCCACCACAGCCCTTTGGGCAGGAAATGCTTGCACCTGAGAAAAAATGCACCTGAGCATTCAAAGGAGACTGAAACAGCAAAGAATCTCATTGTGAAGACAAGAGAAACAAAGTAAAGGGATTAGAGAAAGTAATGGATTCATTACCAACATCACAGGGGTCTGGATGCTTCTGACTTAGGGATTCCCTAAGTTCCCACTACAAAGCCTGCAGGAATAGGGCCAAGGAGGCTGACAGCCATCTCCAGCAGTGAGAAAAG
The DNA here is from genome assembly GCA_013396755.1 of Sclerurus mexicanus. Classification (NCBI taxonomy): domain Eukaryota; kingdom Metazoa; phylum Chordata; class Aves; order Passeriformes; family Furnariidae; genus Sclerurus; species Sclerurus mexicanus. The sequence continues at coordinate 1,701,572 of VWZF01003891.1, read as the reverse complement.
TAGAGAGCAGCTCTTCCCTGGTGCACACTCCCAAGACAGTGGCTTATGGACTTCCTGAGTCCAAGACTCCATCCATTTGCAATAATAGCTCCATCCCATTTCCAATAACAATGCTGATCTGCCCCTTTATAAATAAAAACAAAGTTGTTTATTCTCCTGGTGTAAAACTTTGTGGCTGAAATTCTCTGCTCTGTGATATGCAGAAAATCAGGCAGATTTTCCTCAAAGTGTTTCAGAAAAACAGAGAAAATACACTGAAAATCTAGATCAGCTTTTTTTGTCGAAGCACTACCCTATTTCTGGGTTTAAATCCTTTTTCACTCTCAACCCCATCCTTGAATATGGTTCTCCACTCTCTATGCTGTGTATTGCTGTGTGCTATTAAGGGAATGTTGTGTTCCACTAGAGAGGTGGTAAAGTGAAAATCACATAAATACTCAGGGAAGAGCTCTTTGAGATGCTTCAGGACTCAAAGGGCTATGAATTTGCAAGCTCTACTAGCATGGTCTCCTTTTATGGCACATATTTGTATCAAAATATGGTATTTTTACACTCAGCTTTGACACATGGATTCCTTCCAACAGGAATAGAAAGATGGCATCAGTCATCTGTATTTAAAATCCAAACAGAGGATGTTGCATGTAAGAACTAGCACTGGGTAATGAGAGGGAAGACAACAGTCATTCCTATTGATCCTCAAAGTGTGACCCTGAGCAAGTCCCTGAATCTTCTATGCCTCAGCCTGTGGTGCTCAGACATGATTAACACGTGTACTTTATCAGCAAGGATGTTGTGCAAGTTATTTAATGAGTACTTGCAAAATGATTTGCGGCATTTGAATGGCAGGGGCTGTGTAATTGCACAGCACTGCCCTATTGTATAATTGCATGTGCTCCAGGAAGCCCATGGCGAGCCACTTGGTGCCTCCCTGCTGAATAACCGTAGCCAAATGATCATTCTAGTGCTGGAAGGAAAATCCAGTTTCCCTGAAGCATAAGTGTGGATGCTCCATGTTTCTGGGCCGTTCACATTCCCTTACGTAAAACTTGGGGGTAGAAGTTTGCTGCTCTGTGCTAAGCAGATTTTCATAGAGTTCTCTTCTGACTTGAAAATAATATTTAAGCAGAGAAAAACCTATCAAAATCAGTAACTTCCATCTCATCAGCAAGGAGAAAATAGAAGACACATTTTAAGCGTGTCTCCATCAGGATGGAGACCCTGCCACTGGAGGCATCTTTGCCCCAGAGAAGGAGCGCAGTCCTGGCCTGTATATTGTCAGGCCTCTGTACCTCTGTATTTCTCACACATCCAGCTGGAAGGTCTGCCTTTGGATTGCTCTTATCTATCACACAGCACTTAGCCCTTCCAAACAAACCTGAGGGCAGTGAGGAAACTGGCCACTGGATCTCACTCAAGAGCCACGATCCTGCATTGCCTATTTCTCTGCTAACTCTGCCTTCGGGGATGATGCCCTCTCTGATGTTCTGTCCCCTGAGATACACCACACACAGCTCCAGCCAGGGCTCTGACCTTCTGTCTGTGTAAATAGAACAACTTTTTTTCTTATGTTTGCACTAGAATTCCCAAGCTGCACTTTTGCCACTGTTTTTCCTCCCAAGCAGATGCCTTTTTGCAAAGTGCTTCTGTTTTAAACTTTACAGCTTCCATCAAGAGGCTTCAACATGTAACTAAAGGTACAAAAGTATTTACTGTTAAAGAACATCTGTAGGATGTAGGACCTGGTCCGCAGATCAACCCATGCTGATGAGATAAATTCCTACTGATTTGGCCTTTCCCCCCAAAATAAACCAGTTTTATTAAAACTTCCTCCTCATCTTTGGGATCTGCTGTTACCCTTGCAGAGCTGAGGCTCTGTGTGTCTCACCCCACGTGCTCCAGGCCCACAGGAGAACTCCCCAACTCAGGGCTTAGAAACACTTTTTAAAAATTAGCATGGGGTTCATTTTGTTCCATGTGGAGGTATATGCCCATTCATTTTAAATGTAAATATAAAGCCTATGGATTCAATATTATCTGTTTCATTCCTCAATGGGGATTTCACTGGGATGGAAGGAATAAAGCTGCTGCCCAGCCCCGGACACAAGCTGGCTTTGGAGAGGATTTGCCAGCATTTGAACTTTAAGATAGCACAAAGACAAGAGAATTGCTGTAGGTGTCTTACTGAATTTAATTTCAGTCCATTTTTTAAGCAGAATTTGAATAAGCAGGCTTTAATAATAAGCCCAGATATGCTTATGATCGTAGGTGATCTGATTCTGTAATGAGTGTTGACTTATTCTGTGTGATTTGGGAAAGAATTCCTGAAAGAGACTTTTAAGCAAATAAGCCTGCTTCTAAGACAGATGCCAATTTAGATGATAATCTATAAATAATTGTTCTTTCTATCATTGCAATTTAAAACAGCCATGGCTCCAGCATGACAGCTTGAGCTGTGCTTTAGACAATGTTGTCAAAAATTATGCCCAAAGTCACTAAAGGCCATAAGGCTCATTAGCTGAGAAAAACCATGAGTAAACCTCTTAATATCTTCCAGGAGAAAAGAAATCTGGGTGAGCACTTCAGATTTCTTCATTCTGAACGCAGATCTAATTTTTTAGGCCAGCTGAACAAAATGTCTGTCTAGAGAGCTCCAGAAAGAGGAACAAAAGTAAACTATAAATATTCAGCTCTTGATTTCAGAATTTAATAAATTATGAGCTCTGGGAAAAGAATTTTTTCTTTCAAACATGAACTGACTTGATTCATTTTTTAATTTGGTTGTATAGTGCTTGTCACCTTCTATTTGGATACAATCCATCGGTCTCTGGGCAACACTTTGAGATGACACATCCCAAAGGAAATTGGGTCCAAGGGTCTAATGAGGAATAACCACTCCCCCGTGGAAGCCACAGTCTGTATCTCCGTATCTGTGTCTATAAATAAAGCCTCCTGCACAGGAAGGTCTGATGTGAGATGTTCAAAGATTACTTGACCTATATAACAATCAGTGAGCGCTCCGGTGCCAGCCCCTCAGGCTGGGTGACAGGCACAGGCTCTTTGTGCTGTGTGCCCACAGCCCTGCAGCACAGCCATGGTCAGAACACTATCGCTGCATGTTCCAGAAGCACACCTGGCACATCTGGATGCTCGGGACACGGGGCCTCTTCAAGGTGTGTCTTGTAGCCCACCTGGCATCCCTGGATTTGGTTGAATATGTGGATCCAGACACCTCCTGCTCCAAGGGCAGTTGCTGTGAAGCCAAAGCAGACGCGGGCCCCTGTAAATCGTTACATTACACCTTGCTGGTGTTCAGCAGGGCACCCACTTGGCTGCGGGGTGTGTGGCATCCCCTGTGCCCACCTGGCACGAGTTGCGACAGAGTCTCAGGCTCAGACTGGGCCCCTGAGCCCCCAGTAAACAATTATTCCACCAGCTTTAAGATTGCTGGTAGTTTTTCAGAGTTCAGAGGCAGGTTTCTGGATGGGTAACCCACCAGAGCTGAGCTCTCCCCGCGTCCCGGAGCAGTCAGTGGGAAACTAAAGGAAGGAAACGGTGTGAATTCCAACTGTTGCAAACACAATCCGTGGAAAGAAATCTGGGAAGCTGAATGACTGGCTGCCCTCTGCTGTCCCCTGCTGTCCCCTGTCCATCGCTGCTGTCCCCTGCTGTCACCTGCCCGTCTCTACTGTTCCCTGCGGTCCCCTGCCCTCTGCTGTCCCCTGCTGTCCCCTGTCCGTCGCTGCTGGCCGCTGCTGTCCCCTCCCCGTCGCTGCGGTTCCCTGCCTGTCGCTGCTGTCCCCTGCTGTCCATGTTGTGCCCTGCCCACTGATGCCAGCTCCTGTCCGTCGCTGCTGTCCCCTGCCTGTCCCTGTTGTCCCCTACCGTCCACTGCTGTCCCCTGCTGTCCCTGTTGTCCCCTGTCCATCGCTGCTGTCCCCTGCTGTCCCCTCTCCGCCGCTGCCCGGGGCCACCCCCGTGTCCCATCCCGCCGCACGGCCGCTTCCCAGGGCTTTCCCCGGTCCCAAGGAATGTTTGCAGGGAGCACGTGTCCCCTCCGCCAAACGCTGCCTGTGAAAAGAATGTTCCTCTGGTGACTTTGAAAAGATTTGTTGCAACTTCAGGCTAAGCCACATTTCCTCCTTTATTTAGCTCAACGCCCACCTCCGGATCTGAGAAGGGTGGGCACGATTCCCTGCAGGCTTCCACCTACTGACCATCCAGGGTGAGTTAATTATTTTGAGATTGGCCCAAAATATATTTAGACATTCCAATAAATAACTTTTCCTCCAAAATAAATGTTGCCCAGTGCTACGGGAGTAACCACACCATCATCCCAGTGAAAAAAATTAATAACTAACCATAAATGTGACTCGAGCACTCCACAGACCGCATGGACAAAATTTCGCAGGGAATATTTTCCTTTAGTAGAAACTATCAGTTTAAATTCTCCCTGCTGCTTTAAAAGGGTGAATTCCATTTACCCGCAAAGATTATTAAACACTAGTGTAACTCTAACTTCGAGAATCTGTTTAAGAGTGTTTGTTTCCATGAAAGAAAAGCTTCTCGGAGTTAAAAATAACGAATTGTGTAAGGACTAGAGAAATACCGTAGAGAGAATTCCTGGAGTATCAATCACTGCTCCAGGTTACTTGCAGGGCCATCCAGCCCCTCTTCCTAGCTGTTAATGAGGAGAGGTCAATGGCTTTTGTGAGGGACACAGAATAGATGGGCTGCACGTTAGCACTTGATTAGCATCGTTAGTGCTTGTGTCCCGTGAGACAGAGAGGAAGGTCCCTCGTGGCACCGCAGTCACTGCGAAACAGCAGAGTCTCTTATTACCTGGCACTTGCAGTTGTGAGCAGATCTTTAGCACAGGTTCCGGCCCACGTTTATTTTACGCTGTGCTTCAAACTGCTGTGTCCACTTCTCTCTTCCTTAGAGCTACTGAGCTCATCGGTTCTCTGACTCCTTCGGGTCCTCACTGGGCAAGATGTGCTGGCAGCGCCACTTCTTACGGGATAGTGCCAAAATACTGAAGTTCTTCCAAATACCTTTCTCTGGGTTTTGCGATGCTACTGTAAAGAAGATTCCACCGTTACACTCACTCTGAACATGATAAAATAAACGGGCGTCCAGCTGCCCTTTAGAGAGGGGCACGTTTTGGGCTGCCCAGCCCAGGAGCCCCTGGACCACCTGGAACACACCGGGCTGTCTCCCTGTCCTTCCCCGGCTCAGCCTCTCCATCCCACCCCTCCTGCAAGGGGATCAACATGTCTATTTTCCTCTTCCCGCTGTCAAATACTGTACCGCTGTGTATGTCTCTCAGCTTCCCAGGCTTTAGGGAAGTTGGTCTTTGTGTTGCTGGGACTGACTCCCAGCTCAGGCCGTGATGGGGAGCACTCTTGTCGGGCACTGCCTCTAAAAGCACGAAGTTTCACAGATCACCTTCTCCTCCTCTGAAAGACCGAGCTGCGGGTTAGGAAAAATAAATTATGGAAAACCTGGGCTGAAATTCTCACACATTGACAAGATGCCAGCGTGGGAAACTTTTTTAAACAAACACACAGAAACAAAAAGAAAGCGAGCACACAAAATATTGCGAAATGGCTCATGTAGAAATTAAGATTTGGCAGCGCCGCAGGAGCCTATGCACCTGAAAGGCCTTTTCTGTCCCCTGCCAGCCCACTTCATGGACAAATAGCTGGTCGTGGTTACCATTAAGATCGGGAGATAAGGGGAAGCTGGCAGAGCCCAGGAATGCGGGCTGTTAAGCAGTTATCTCCCACCCACCGGGGCTCAGGGGTTTGGGCCAGCAGCTGCCTCCCCCCGGCGCCTTCCCCATCAGGGCACACATAAGTCACCTTTTCAGCCACAGAGCTCCCTTCGGATTTCTAGCCTTTATTTACAGCTTTAGCTCTGCCTATCTCAATACGCATTACTTTTAGCTTCTTCCAAGATGGACCATGTTGTGCTTGTTCCTGAGATTGATGTCCCCCTGCCTGCACAGTGCAGTGCCCCATCCTTCTGCTCTGACTGGCAACATTCACTAGACAAAAAGGGACATTTTTTTTACTACAGTCCTCCTGCCTGCAGCAACAGGGACTCGCATACAATACCTGGCAGGGGCTCCTTGCAGGTTGACGATTTTAATTGTCAATGACTCCTGTTAAGGCAAGACTGCAAAGTTTTAAGCACAATCTTCTGTCCTTCCCGTTCCTGCTGAGCACTCAGATGTGCTTAAATCCCTCTTGGTGACTCTTGAAGTATGAATGTGCTCAGATACAGAATATTTGTCTTTGTGCACACTAAATGTTTGTGTCGGTGCCATCGCCTGTGGCCAAAACAATGAAACTTCCTTTTCTCCAGAAGTGGAAGCAGAGATTGCCCTTACAGAGCCGGCTCTGTCTAACATCAAAGCCGGTTTTGTAGATTTAAGATACATTCAGCAGCTCTGAGGAGATCCCTCTTTCCTGCATCACTGTTCTCACCTTGGAAAAAGCTGTAGGAGCCTTTTGGGCAGGGGTTCAGCTGGCCGTGTCCTGGCAGTGCGGCCGTGGGGCCAGGGCAAGACTCTGCTGGTGGTTGGCAGCTCAGCACCGGCACCACTTTGGAGGGAAGGAGGGAGCTGCTCCTCTCCCAGACCTGCCAAATGAAGGGGAAGAGAAGTCCACTGGCCTGGGGGAGCACAGTGTGCCAGGGTAGCTGTTGCTCACATGCCAGGTGCTTTGTGGGAGCGGGGCAGTACAGACACTATCCAGGGTCAGACCCCGCTGCTATCGCCCTGCTTCAGTTAAGAGCAGCTTTAAGGTAACAGGGTTATTGTGATGTTTTGATGAAAGCCAATTCCTTAGGGGCACAGCAGCCCAGAAAATCCCTTTAGATCACTGTCGGTGAGGTCCGTGCATGGCAGGCCATGGTGAGCAGCGCAGAGCTGGGTCTGTCCCGGGAATGCTGCTGGATTCCCCAGCCAGCAGCACTGGGAGAGGCTGAGCACAGGGGGGTTTGGTTACCTCAGACAAGATCCCTTCGCCTTTAAGGAAGCGTGAACAGGCACTTCCTCACCAGAAATACTCCCTGGAATGTTTGCCTTTGGGTGCTGCGTAATCTCTGGCTCGGGACCTTGGTGCTTCTGTCTCTATGTAATCTAGAGCAAGATTCCAAATCCAAATGGAGCACCTCATGGCCCTAAACTGGGTTTGATTATTTTTTTTTTCCATAGTGAAGTTTTACTGCTATGTCTTTCTAATGAAAAAAGAAAACCAAACTACGATCCCGAATGACTAATGCCATTGCAAAGGCTTCTAAAGTAGATACTCCTGGATAACCAGGGAATTAATTGCTTTCTGGGAAGAAATAATTTTCACGGACCTTGATGCTGCTCTTTCACATAAACCTTCACTCTATCACCTGTTAAAGGGAACAGAATCTCAGCCGAAGCAGGGAGGAGATCAGGGTGCAGGGGAGAGTGGAAGGAGGTGAGAACTGAGCGGGTCCGGCTCAGGTCTGGCTCCTGGTCCTTGCCCAAGCCTCCTCCAACCTAGAGCCTGCTCCTCCAGGAACGGCGGGATTAGCCGGGAGCGAATGTAAACCGCAGCCTGTGTATTTAAGGAAGGGAGAAGATTGAAAAGGTGTGCACAATAACACTGAATGCTTTGGGAATCACGGCCATCAGCTCACATTAGCATTAAATCTCTCCTCTGAGCAGCACCCGGGGCTCAGAGCGGGGAGGTACCTGTGCCCAGTTCCCAGCTCCCTGTGCCCAGCTCCTTGTGCCCAGCTCCTTGTGCTCAGTTCCCTGCTCCCTGTGCCCTGTTCCTTGTGCCCAGCTCCTTGTGCCAGGCTCCTCCCGAAGCCTTCAGCAGCTGCAGAGGTTCTGGCTCTGTGCTTGGAGCACTCACACCTGCCCTCAGCTTCCCATTCAGTTCTAAACTTTAAATAAACAAACATCTTTTGGCCACCGGGAGCTGAGGCATGAAACATGACATTACGCAATTGGTAATGCATATTTATCTTTTGGCATTTTTAGAAAATTACAGCCCTTAAAGGAGAGCAGTGATCTCTAAAAAATTTCCTAATTCCTTGAAGCCAGTGCCGCGCTGAACTGTTGGCTTGGCAAGGCGAGGTTATTCGGACAGAGGGGAGTGACATCACTGCCCCTCTGTGTCATGGCATCATCAGTCTTAAAATGGCACTAAACCAACACTAACCCAAGTAATTTACTCACCCTCGCTGTATCCCAGGGACCTGTGGGGGTTCTGTACTCCTGGTTTTCAGGTATTGCAGAAGCTTTGTTAGATGTATCTGATTTACTGCAGAGTCCCGCCGCCTGGATGGGGCTCGGGGCTGGTGTGCCCTCCCCTCGGGTGGCCGCGGGGCACCGGGCACCCCTGCACACTTCCCGGCGGGGCTGAAAGCTGTGGGAAAGCAGAGGGGGCTCCCCACTCCAGAAAGGGGGGGCTGCTGGTGGGTCAGCAGGCTCTGGCTGAGCCTTTGGGGAGTGGCTGTGAGCAGACAGACGTACAGACCGAGCTCTGCACTCAGGGGCTCGTTCGGGCCATCTTTAAGCAGTAACCTGTGCACCAACTCGCTCACGGCCCTTTCAGAGAATTATCAGGATGCCAAATAATTATCAGGAACCATCTGATGCCCAAGCCCTTGTTTGGAGCAGCAGCACACAGACCATTCACTTCAAGCTTTTTAGAAGTCAGTTCTCCAGAGTCGAGGAATGACTTCCCTCTACAGGGAGGGAAACAGCAATAGAGATTAATTTCCAAGGCAAGTAATTGTTCAAATAATATTCGTCACTTAGTCAAATGACTGCCATAAAAGCAATAGCCCCTGAACCTCTTGAAAGCGGTTTTGCTTTAAGTACAGACTTAACAGAAAATTAGGAGACCTGTGGTTGATAACAGAGGGATAACTGAGACCACTGGGAATTCAGTCTCACTCGAGGACAGGAATACCAGGGCTGGAATCCCCAAGAAACCAAGATAATTCTAAGACATCCTACTTTTTTTCCCGGTAGATCCATGCCAGTCTTGCCACATCAACACTATCAATTTTGGAAGTGAGAATCACTCAGGAGCCCTAGACAGAGTGCATGAGATTTGTTTTTTTTTTGTTTTGGACAAGAAGATATCAGAAATCATCAGTGTTGCCTCGCTAATCCTTAATGGCAAGATGGTTTTGTACTGAGTCTGGAGTCCTGATCACCTGGGACCGGTGAGGATTTGCACTTCTCGCTTCATGTTGTGAGTCACACGGGGAAGGCCATGGGGGCAAGGATGGATTGTGTCTCCCTGCTTCATACCAGAGCTCCATATGCTGATACAGGTTGCAGAAAAACATTCAACTTTATATTAGAACTATAGTTGGAATGAGGTTTACGAAATAGAAGTAGCTCCACTTTAGAAAATTGGAAAAGTGCCTCCTTGGGAATAGGGCTGTGTTACCAGGGCGTTTTGGCTGATTAAGTGAATTTGCATGCAGATTTTGCTGTTTCAACAAAGCGAAAGAAAAGATTTTTCATCCTTTTTGGCTGTTAATTTTTCCAGAATTTGCCTGCCAGGGTAATTGTTTAGGATGGCGAGTGACTAAGATCTGTTTTGCAAACAGAAGTATAATGAGGTTTTAATATCTGGCATTTCCACAGCAATACCCTCAAATCCCCATAAGATAAAATATAGCCAGGAAGAACAACAGACATCTCCCGGGTTGTCACCAAGAAGTTTCTGGCTTCAATGCCTTTGTGTGGTTTTTAAAAAAAAAACCCGAATTGAGATGTAAGACTATGATTATCCACAATAGCAACACAATGCTCATAATGAGAAAACAATGCTCTTTGGACTTCAACCCAGGGCAGCACCCGCTTCTTCCTCTCTCCATCCCTCTGACTAGCTGAATTAAAAATAAAATATGAGCTGGAGGAGCAGGCGTGGTGCCCACGGGCAGAGGGAGTGCCGTGCCAGCCCCGTGGCCGGTGAGCCGACTGAAGGCCCCATGCTGGGATAAAGTGAATTTTGGGCCCCCTCCAGCACCTGTGCAGGAGGATATTGGATTATTTTTCTCTTTGACGACGGGAAGCCCGAGACAAGGCATTTCCCATTCTCCTTCCAGCATTCTATGAATGGCCTTTAAAAGTGTTGTGGAGAAGTAAACACAAAGGAATGTCCCACAAAGGAATGGTTTTAACAATGCTGCTTTTTCCGTGTTCAGCTGCGTGGCTGAGCATGCTCCTCACAATTCAGTGCAATTTCTGGTCACATCATGGCATGGTGACCTTCCTCAGTCCCCTCCTCTTGACGGTACTGACCACAGGACCGCTTGCACTATAAAAATAACCCCTTACCTGGTGCTCTAAGACTGATGGTCCTTAGCTGGCAGTCAGGGGCACATTTCCAACAGGATGTTGGAGTTTACATCCAGATGCTGCCGGGATCAAGTGTTTAACTCTCACCTCAGTCATGGAGGGAGCATCCCAACCATGCTCAGGTCTCACTTCTGAGGTCCCATTACCTCTTAGGCATGGCTGCAGAGGTTTCTTCTGTCCTCGGTGCCTAGGCAGAGCCTCTTCCAACTCTGACCCTGCTGTCTGACCCTTTCCTGAAAAGGTCTCAGGTCTCCCAAGTCCCATGCTGGGCAGATAGGCTGAGTCCCTTCTTTTGAATGTTCTTAAAATAAGAACAAAACCCTTGTCAGAAAGAGCAAGTGGTAATTTCTTTGGGGCTTTGTTTGTTTGCTTTTTAATCTTGACTAATGATGAAGCTCAAAGTTTTCAGCCAACTCTTGATTGCTGTCTCAATTACGGCTGACGGTCTCTGTCAGACTCCCCTGCACACAGTTGTAACTACAAATCCGTTGCTGACTGTGTGTTAAAAAGGGAACTCAAAGTGACAGATCATGAGACGGGAAATTCGTTCCCTCTCCTTCAAATCCTGCCTCCAAGCTGCCCTGCTCTCAGCTGAGCAGCCACTGCCAGCGTCTGAGGGGGGTATCCCTGCTGATGGGGGGAAACTACAAGCACTGGGGTGGCTGCTGGGGCTGCTGGAGCGTCTCCTGAGAGTTTCTTTCTTTTTATGATTTTGCTTATTGTTCACAGTGTTTCTGCACCTTTACAGTACATAAATAGTGGGCTTGCATCCTGGCTGCCTCTGTACACTGTCTGTTAATCAATGCTTAGCTCATTCCTAAATAGTCCCTTCAAACTCTTCTTGCAAGTTTTCCACCCTTTGGGCTGCTCTGTAAACTTTGCTACAGTGCATTTTGGAAAGAACCTTTAAATGATTCAAATATTGCCTGAATTTTTCATGGATCCTCTGCAGAGAGGTGACATTCATCTGAACAATCATCTTTAATTTGTAGCACGTGGGAAATGGGACAAAGAGAAGTTAAATACTCTCCTCAGGGTAAAGCAACAGTCCAGTTACAGACTTAGTTTCTTGACCCTCGTCCCAGACCTGGCCTCAAACCATGTGGCAAGTAGATATCTATCTCTTTAGGAGGATTGCCATGCTGATCTCATCACTGGCATCTCACTCACCCGCTTTTTTATCTCTAATTATGTACTGACACAATTATCCTTCATTACACTGAGTGCACGCTGTGCACACACAGACAGGAAAACAAGCTCTGTAGTGCAGCTGGGGCACACTTTATTCTGTCTGGAGTAAAATTTACCCACCATCATCATTTTTCAGCTATTGAGCATAATAGGAAGCAGTTAGAGGGGTGAGTTTTCTTTTTCTGGATAGAACTGTCCTGGTGTCATGGTTTACAGTTCATCCATAAAGATACAAATTGTTTTCATTTCTTCTCACTTTTAGCACTTTCTTCAATATTAAAGTATCTTTTGGAATAGATACAATAAAACTGCTGTCGCTAAAGCTTTCTGCTTGGTTCAGGGCACTTTCTCATGTCATCTACCTGTATTTATTTCTCCTTTGCAAGGATAAAAATAGACAAAATGTTTCACCTGAGGCAATCTGGGTATAGCAACTACTCCTGAAGTCACCAGATGGAAATCAATCAGGTTTTAACTGCGTAAGGGTGAATAAGGATGACTGGCCTGATGACTGCCATCCGCTGGGTCATCCATGAGTGAGCTTTGGGAGTGGAGAGGGGACTGCAAGTGAGGCTTTGGTGCTGCAGGAGACCCTGCGCTCCACATCTGCCATTATGGGCAGCAGTGACTCTCAGTGCTGTTAGGACACTCACCAGCCCCATCTCACCCCAGTGAGATGGTGGTGGCACATCAGCTCCATGGCTGACCTTAGTGCCCAGGGCTCCTGCAGAGACTTCACTGCACTGTCACTGCCAGTGCTTTTATCTCCCTTTCCTGACAGTCTAGATGCAACCAGTGTTATTTGCTGTCAGTGAGGACCAGCCTCACGCTTGCCCAGAAGAGGCTGCTCCCCGGGCAGTCTGCAGCAGGGCACCCACGGGCCCTGGTTTATGGGTGCTCAAGGTCTCTAAGGTGGCTTGCTGTGCCTCTGGTTACAAACAGCTGCCAGTCCGAAGCCAGCGCCTTTCACTGGCACATGGGACCTTGAAACAACGAAGCCCTTTGGTGAGAGGAGTTCACCTGTCCAAATCAACCACAGGTCAGTGCTTTAAATAATAACTCTCTTAGTATCTTGGTTCCTACTTAATGTTTTCTTGTTTCATCTTTCCTTCCAGATCAACCTGAGAAAGAAAGAGATGGTTCCTGGTGTAGTATAAATCTCTGTTTTAACAGCCGAGGATGTGAACCTGTATGTGTGTTACCACCTAAGAAAGGAACTTCTCTGCTGTCAAGAGCTGGCTTTCCCATTTAATTCAGCCCTCCATCCTGCTGCCAAAGAAATGGGTTTCAGATTGCTCTGAATTTTCTTGGATGAACACTTAGACCATGCTGGTTTGCAAACTTACTAAAAAAAGGAGGTAGGGCTATGCTTTCATTTGTTTGTATTGTTCTAAGCAAGTTGATACATTCCACAAACAAAAATGTTCTTTTTTTTTTTTATTATGGATAACAGTAAAAGAGGCTGGGAGGATGAAGTTCCAGAAAATCTATGAGGAATTTCCCAGCCTGCTTTTTAACCTGTGTCACCTCACCAGGAGTGAGGTGCTTTGTGACTGATTAATGTTTTGATAGTGCGGTATTTTACATGCCATGTGTCAGGTTTGGGCAGTGTCAGAGAAGTTCTAGTGAAACATCTTTGTGGAAGACAGAATGGGAGGTGGACAGGAAGATGGGTTTCCCAGGTCTTGCTAAAAGAAATGGAAAATAACTCCCATGAAAAAGAAAGCTAAAAAAAGAGAAGCTACCAGTTCACAGGGATATAATGCAGTCTGGCTGTGACTCTGACACACACTGTGCTCAGAAACTCTAAAAACTCTTTTTGTTGTTGTTGTTTTTGTTTTTGATTTCAAATCAATACAAACTGTATCATATTTACAACCTTCTTTAGCAGATCAGAGGAGTGAGTCATCACACTTACCTCACCACAGTTCCTGACAGCACCATGGGAGGCACTGGGCAGCATCACGTTATTCAGAGCAGGGTGGGAGGCTCAGCCCCACTGCTGGCACTGAAGCACCAGACCCATGTCTGGCCGCTGGGCAGTGATGAGACACACACAAGAAGTCCTGCTGTAGCACAGCCTGGATCTCTGGGTTGCACTCTTTCTTAATTTGGGGCACATTATTAAAAATTTGGTGACTCTTCATGCAGCTCTTGTTTTTAAAGAAAGTTTTGTGCAAAAACCAAACAGCTTCAAATTGAAGAGTCAATGTTTCTTTCAAGCTTTTCACACCATTTGTAACCTGAGTGGTAGCAAACTGTACTTGAAAGACTATTTTCATATGACCCTTTATGTTTTTCCACCAGATCGATGTAACATTTGTCAGCATACAGAGCAGAACCAGCTGAAATAGAGCACAGAAGCCATGCACTGCTCTTGTCTGCAGGAGCACCCAGACACAGCTCAGCATCCAGCTCTGTTAGTGCACCTCAAATTGATCTTCTGTTTCTAATCCTTCCTTCTCTGGAGATAACATCCAGTGAAATTGCTCTAACTTTATTTGTCTTTTTCTAGTGCTGATCAAGAAGAAAAGAAAGAACAGGATACTTGCACATAGAGGACATTATGAGATAAAGACCAATCTTGGAACCAGACTGGATGCAGAGCATGCCGTGTCCTTTCATAATGAGCTGTGACAGGGAAATAAAATTATTTGTCTAATACTTCTGAATTTGGGAGGACTGAAGAGAGGTTTCAAATAGGTCCTTGTGTTACTTTGCTAAATGAAAATTACATTATTTTATCATGTTGTCATACTAACAGATTGTTTTATATCTTTCTTTGCATACTAATAGCAACATTTCTAGTTCAACATTCATGACCTTTTACCTCCCCTGCCACTGCGCTCCATCATATCCATTTCCCCGCTGAGAGCCTTCCACCACTGAGCTGTGTTATCCCTGTCAAGCAACCACCTTAGTATTTGAGTGTTGTATCACAGCTGCCTGTAACACGACCTGTGATATTCTCAGGACAGCACTGCAATACACATTTAGAGAGTGATGTGGCTAAAACAAGGGAGAGGAGATGGGAGCAGCTCTCTGTACTACAGAGCCTTCCCAAGACCTCCTGCCAGCCCTTCCACCCTCCTCCACCGCTGAGCTTTGCCTCTCACTTTTCCTCTGGAACACTGTATATCCTTACAGTCTCTTAATAAAGCAGGACAGTACATTTTGTTCATCCCCCTGAAAGATGTCTTACACCTTGGGATTTAGGAGCGGAGGCAAGAGGTAAGGAAGTTGTTTTTGAAGGGTCTCACAGTGTGACACTCTGCCAGATCTAACAGAAGTTGAAACCAAAATGAAAAGCAAACAGCACTAAGCAAAGAGGAGGCAATGATGGGAGATGAACACTTTGGGAAACTGCCAGATATTTTTTGAGCCACTGTCAACCTACAAGCTTTGTTTGCCACTGATTTATCACCTTATTGTTCCCAGTACCAGGATGACAAAGATTCTCTCAGGCATCTGATGACCAGGGAGACTCCCTTCTGTGGTCTCACATGCACTGCATAGCTCACATTGGTGGCCTTGCAGGCTGTGACAGTGGCCTCCTGCATAACTGGAGAGGGAAATAACAACTGAATGTGGCACAGAAACTTTGGTGACATCCCCACGCATTGCTGAGAAGTTTGTGACATGTGGCACGTTAGGGGCTTGCCACTGCGATACACTGGGCTTTACGCCGGGCTCTAATTCTGGATCTATGACAAGTTCCTTTTGCCTGGACAGTACATCTCAAAGTTTGTCTTTATATACTCCACCTGACTTGTGCCTTGGAGTGCAGTGCAGAACAGAAACCTTTTTCTTAAGGAACAAGGTCAGGCACTGGGGACTCTTTCTCAGGTTCAGTGTGTACCTGGCATTTACATTTGTTCTGGTGTACTAGAGTCTCTGAGTGTGTTCCTCTCATGTGAAGGGTTGTATGTTAAAGATTATGACTCTTGAATCCTTTAATTAACCAAATTTAAACTGTAGAATCAAGTGGCTTTTCCATGAAGCATCATTTACATTTACCCAGGAGCAGAAGGTTCTCACCTTCACTCTGGGGAGAGTTCAGGTAGGCAGTTAATATAAAATTTCCTTTTATCTTATTATATTTGCTTCTTGCTTACCTCTCTTCAGCCCATTAGGAAATACAGTCAGCATCACCTCAGAGAACACCTTCCACACTGTTTTGCTGTCTCTAATTCTTTTTGTTCACCAAAAGCCATCCTGATCTGGTCTGAGCTTTGCCTCAGCCCTCACATCTGGAGGGTTCATGTAGTGAGGGGCCAGGAAGATTGCATAAAGAAAAGGCACAGTCAGGAAAGGTCATTCTCCATAAATTTCTTACTGTTATTTTATTTTCAGTGAAGATTTGAAAATTCTCCTTACAGGAAGATCCTGGCCACAAGGCAGTGAAGTATATTCCTATGTCTCTTCCCAAGCTCTTGTAGAACATACATTGTTTCAGTCTTTCTGCTGTAATGGCTCCATCTTCTCTGATTCAATCAGTGAGCTTTTCATTTATGTTATCAATCTGATGTCCCCAAATTTCACTGCTCCCTAAGGCCCACAAGCTTGGTAATAATGTCTAGTGAAAAGCCTAACCTGCTGAGCTGCTCTTCAGTGGGAACTTACCAGCCCTGCCACTTCTCTAGTATCGAGCCCAGGCTTGTCAGTAAGTGACTCTTCTTTCAGGAGCCCTACATGTTGGAAGCAGATTTAGTTTCATTATTGTTTCCTATCAAAGCCGGATGACTCTTAGTTCTGGGAAGAAGTAGGTCGTATTAGGGAGGCTAACAGGATTAAGTGCAGTTCAGTAGGACACTCAGGAGGCCAGAGATTTCTGCCCTGCTGACAAGCACCAGGCAGCACATTGGAAAGTGATGAATTTCCCTGACAGAGAGAAAACTTAAATTCTTGTTCCTTTGGTACACACCTACTTCTACCTCAAATAAAGGGAAAAAAAAAAAAGGCCAATCTCATAATGGGGTCCTGGGAGCCATCAGAAAGATGATGTAAAACGGCTCCCATTTCACTCTTGACTTATCTCATTATTCATTACTCCTGGAAACACCCACCATCAGAGTGGGAGCTGTGAGAGCGTGGGGGATGAGAGATGGGCACAGCCTGCAGTCCTGACTCCCAACCTCCATCAGCTCTCCTACCAGCAGCGACTGCATCCCCAGCACTGCCTCTAGAGGGTAGAGCAACCATGAGTCTCTAACGGGGCGGGCAGCTTGAACAGTGCCATTTCAGGCTCCCAAAACCTTTAAAATTGCCTTAGCAACCCTGCACAAAAACTGCCGGGCAGTGCAGCCGGCCGGCAGACCTGAGACTGGTGATGCAGCAGTTTCGCAGCGCTCTGCCAGCTTCATCCCGCTCCAAACGTATTCATAGCGGTCTCATGGACGCCCCAGGACTGCTTTGGCAGCAATTGTGCAGGATAAATAAAGCTCCCATTGTTGCAGATGACTCTGCTTTCAATCGCACGGGAATCCGGGACAGCGGGGACTTCTGGCTGATAAGGGTTCACGCGTTTGTGCTACCGCTCCGGTAATGCAGGGCTCAACTGCGGCACAAATTGCACCTTTCGGAGTTGATTTTTGGGCAGCTGTCTCCTAATCGTTTGCAGCATTTTTCTAAGCAGCTAAGCCTCCACCGCAATGTTTAATTCTCGTGTCCCCAGCCTCACTGCACTGCCATTTGAACAAGCAGGAGTCAAGGTATTCTTGGCCGTAGGTATGTCTGGCTCTGCACATAAATACAGAAGGAGTCTTTGCCTCAGAAATCTTTGGGGAAGAAGGTTTTTTATCACAGGAGCAGAACACAAGTGTATAATCAAGGGCTTGTGTGATTTCTGAATTTTTGAGTGGGAGAAATGGAGCTCTTTTTATAACACACCCTGATAGAAAATCTTTTTATAGTCAAGTATGAGCAGCGCAGGTTCACTTGTAGTAGCCCTGATCACAACCTCTGAACACATGCCTGACAACGCTTTGGATTTCACTAGCTGTAAAAATTCCTTCCATAGAATAAATTAAAAGACCTGATGCAGCTGCTTGCATGCTACCTTAACATTACAGTGCATTTATTTATCCCTCCAGCAATTTACTGAACTGTTACTGCTCCTGCCTGTACAGCATGTACAGCACACAGATACAACCTCCTCAGAAATACCGGTCCATCTCCATTTCCTTAACTACCTTCCTCCTAAAACACTTTAGAAACTGAATGCAACTTCCCTGAAACAGAAATTTCTCACTGGTAGGCACCTGAATAATTCGAAGTGTTACTGAAAATTTTATTCCAGCAATCTGCTCTGCCTATCCAGCACGTGTTTTTGAGCCTAATCAGAGCTCAGAAGGCAGTTTATATAAATCAGCCTCAGGATGGTAATATGATAGCAGCCATGCTTGTTTGTGACAAAGCCTTCTACATGGTGCAAAGTCTGAGTTTGATTGTTTATAGCAGCAATGAAAAGGCATGCCTCTGCCTTGCCCTTTGATTGCTCGCCTCATCTGAACCACTGAAAGCTGCAAAAAATGACGACAGCCCTTTTTTCTAGATGTTTAATTCACTATGTTGCAGCCTGTAGAATAGGAGGGAGGGGGGGAAGCAATAAAGTTAAGGCAGGCAGTTTTTCAAAAGTCTAACCTCTCTCACATGGGCCAGAATGAGTGTCAAAGCACGTGTCTCTTCACAGGAGCTCTGGGACAAAGCTCCCCGTGGCACAGGGCAGTGCTGGGCGGGTGCAGCCCAGCCTGGCAGGGCAGCAGCTCCAGCCAGCAGGCTCAGCTAAGCTGGGCTCAAAGGGGAGGCAAAAGCAGAATGGGGACTGTGAGAGGGTTGTTTGTTTTCCCACTTCTCTGGATGCCAGACGTCTCAATCTGCTTGCAATTTGGGGAGGGAGAGATTCCCAGGGGAGCAGGAGGGAAAGGAATGGAGGAGGCTGCTTCCTATGCTCTCAGCATGGCAACCCACTGAGAAATAAGGGAAGACAGACAAGAATCTTTTTAAAATGTAGTCAGTTAGGGCTAAGGATCTTACAAAAGCAAGAAATGTTGCTTATAAACAATGGTGTATGAACAGCAGAAACTACAAGACTTGTATTTTGCACGTTCTCCGGTGTAGATTCTCTGATGTCTGAGAGCACAGCTGTGCTCTTCTTGCAGCTTCTATAACTGGGGAGATGTGGTGGAGTTCTCCTCTGTGCAGCATGAGTGACACACAGAGCACTGTGCATGTATTCATTTGGGAGCTAATCTCCTTGCTTCTTTTGTGAAAGATGAAAAATGTGTAGGGCACAGCCTGACCCCTCACAGACATGCTGGGGACCAATGCAGAGGGCACTCCTCACTGTTGGAAGCAGGTTGGCACACCTGCAAACACAAGTAATATCATGTGCCTAACTTGGGGATTATCTTTGCTTTTATAAGCTAAACAGCAGTCTTTTTCCTAACAGGCTTCCTGTGGCCCTTTTCCAGCAGTGCAGAGTACATGTGGCTGGCGAGGGAAGCAGAGAGAGCTCTTCCCAGCACCCCTACTTCATCCCAAGCACTGCACACACAGACCACCAAACGAACACACCAGCAGCTGGATCTTCATCAGCCTGAGCATCACTTACCCTTCTGAAGCTCTCAGTGGACAGATCATTCATGTGTATATAAGAAAAACGTCTCAGTGGCCAGGACTGGCTCTGCAGGGAGGTGCGTATCCCCCAGAGGCACAGTGACACACACTTGGCTTACGGCCATTGTAAAGACTACATGAAAAACCACCTGAAGCTGGTGCCTGAATATGACCATGGTCATGTTGTTTTCCCCTTTATTGTCCTTCTCCAGGAACGTGGTGTCACCCGAGGTTTGCAAGATGCACACCCTGGGGTGCATAACAGCCCCAACCCTTCCGGTGGACTCAACAGACATGCCTGGATTGAGTGGGCTGAACTGCTCGTTTTGCAGCAGTTGAGGATGCACCTTGCAAAGCCCATAGCATGCTAACCATGTTAGCCTTGCATTTGGTTACCAGACTCTCACTGTGTCCACCCAGCACTATCCTGTGCTCTCCCACAGGGTGAGCTGCTGATGGAGGATGAGCTGATGTGTGCTCTGCTTCTCTCTGGGGAGCTGCTCCAGGCTGCACTCTCCATGTAAGACCAGGATGTTCAGAGCATGTGCTCAAGTAAATCTTTTTTTGTTCCCTTTATCAGTTTTCAGTATCTTCCTTTAATTTTAATTATATATTTGCATTTCTGGTGACTATAACTCTTTCCTTCTCTCAACATCATTGACAGTAATAGTGTAGATATACAGATGCATTGTCCTCATTGGTGTACAACAATGATGTTAAATCCATAAAGAAAAATTAGACTTTGAGTTTGTATTTTAGTGCTGACCTTTTTTATTAGTGTGATACAGAATCACAGAACCCTTCATTTTCTTTATGTTGCTGACCAGTCCCCTCTGTTCTTGAATTAGCTGGCATTTCTTCCAGTTCACCATCAGTGTGCTGAGATGTTAATAACCCTTACAGCAAATTATTTTGTGAGTGGGAGCAGGTAATCTGAATTTGTGAATTTTTAATTCCAGCTGTATTTCAATACCATTTTGCCTTTCTGTGACAATATTCCTTTGGGAGAAACTGAGATTGCCTACAGGTTACTTCCACTCCTTTGTGTTTCTGTCACTTACTTAACCTATTTTTCTGCTTCCTGGATTCAACTATTAAGGCCATTCAGTACTTTAAGGAAATTCAAATTTTCTAACAGGGATATTTGAAGACTTGTATTTCTTGGGAGCAGCTGTTCCTACAGGGCCTCTGCAATAGCTTTTTGTATTTATTTTTTTCCAGTGTAAGGGTTAAGGAAGTGTCCTGAGCAGCAGAAGCCACACCAGCTGCTGGCTGCAAACCACCACGGAAACACTTTTCATTTGTAACATCCCCATTCAAGTGTCTTTTGCACAGTAAAAGCATTTAGCACCAAACACAGACCACAAGGAGTTTATTTGAGTCACTGTTTGATACAATAAATACCAAAGCTGAGCATCTGGTAAACTGCAGATTTTTTTAAAATGTCACAGAAAGTGCTTTTTGAAGAAGAGTCTCCATGTCTCCAAAGCAAGATGATGGATCTGTATGGGAAGATGTGGTCTACACACTTCCAGCTCTAACAGCAGGTCTTCCTCTGTCTTCCTCCCTTTCACTGACATGAGCCTATTTCATATAATTTCTATGGTAATTTTTCTGTACGCAAACTCCCAATTACTACAATATGTGTGTAATTGGTTGTTGTGTTTGTTAATCTTGTGGCCAAATAATCCCTCCATAAATAAAACAGGAAGAATCACACACCATCAATCTAGGAAAACAAATGAAAATAAGATTGTCTACATGAAGTTCTGTAGAAAGACTTAATTCCCTCAGTCTCAAGAGGAGAGAGAATGCTCTGCCAGCCTTGCTGCTGCTGGGGCCTGGCTGTCTCCTGCTCCCCTCCAGTGAGGCTGGAGTTCCCAGAGGGATCCTCTGGATCCATCCTGGGCATTGGCAGAAGGGCTCTGGCAGCATTTGCTTGGCTTTAGGAAACATGAGATTTGTTATTTCATTTATCGATCTGCTTCACGTTCTCTCTTTTGGAAATGAAAAGAAGTGGATTGAAAAATAACAGGGAAAGAATGAGGAAGCTCCTCTGGGCAGGAACCAGGAGAGAGCTTATGAAGCCAAAAGAACAGGAGCAGCAATAGGCCTTTCTCCTCCTCTCAAGATATTGCTATTTTGTCTTCTTTGAAGTCCGATATCCCCAGAAATGACTCCCAAACCAGCCTTGGCTCCCTCCAGTTGCCTCATATGTTTTCTGGTGGGTCTTTCCAAAGTGCTCTAAAGAATTAAGCTTTGCAAAGTTCTGGCCTCTCTGGCTTTTTGCCTTTTTTTTTTTTCTTTTCCCAAAACAGTGATTTTTAACCAAAATAGCAGGAAGAGAAAACTAACGAACTCGAGTTGCATGTGACAGAGCAAGAGGGGGTGAGTGTGGGAGCGCAGGCACTGCACAAGGAGCTTGTGTTTGCACATGTGTCCCTGTGGAGCTGCAGTTCCCTTGCAGTGCCCAGACCCTCCACCAGGCAGAGAACCAGGAGCTGGTAGGCACTGCTGAGCTGCAGGATGAGGAGCATGTCAAACGGCTGGATCCCTGCTCAGAGCTGCTCCCTGGAACAGCACCTGGGCGTGTGCCTGGGCTCCCCTGCTCTGAGCAGCCCCCTCCCCACCAGGGACTGCAGCTTCCCCTTGGAAATTCCCTTCCCTTCAGGCCTGGGCTTCCACTCCTGCCTGCTCCCTCTGCTCAGCCACCAATTCCCCAAATCAGTAGCTGTTCTTGCAAGCCCTCAAAAGTCAGCTCGGCTCCTTCCAGCTGTGGCTCCTCCACATTTACCTGCTGTCCTGCTGCTGTGTGTAAACCTACTTCACTCTTCTGTCTCCTCCATTGGGGGCAGAAGAGGACTGAGGCTGCCCCATGAATTTCCAGATAGCCAGTCCCCGAGCTTTTGCCTGGCAGGATTCAAAAATAGCTCATCACTCTGTCCAAGCTCTCCACAACCAGCCAAATCAGACCAGCAATCTACCTGGCCTCCAGTACCTGTCACATAGCCCAGAACCTCTTTATCACTGTCACTATCTGATGCTTAACCAAGCTCCAGAACGCTTGGGCCAGCAGATTAAAATCAGCAGTTTGAGCTTACACTGCCTTCAGCCTTGCTCCTCTCTAAGACAGAGACATCTGATCCTCAAGGGAATCAGGTCCTAGATTGCCACTGTCAGCCCAATATACTGAAGGAAAATAACTCGAGGCTGGACTGGCCTTAATACAGAACTGCAGCAGCCCCAGTGCTGATTCACAAAAGGTTGCCGTTTTGAGGGCAGTGACAGCTGGCAAGAAGATGGGAAAGGTGACTAAAAGTAGTGACATCTTCAAACATACTGACCTTGGCAACAAAATATTTCTGGAAGTGTGTGACGCTGCTAATAAATTATTGTTCAGGAAGATAGAAAATGAGGACATTGGACTGGAAAAAGTATTCTACTCCCTTGAAACCAGTGTCTAGCCGTTGTATTGAGAGATGATCAGTAACAAGTTGCAAGAATCCTTAAAAACCAACCTATTTAAACACCAAGTTACTCTCATGTTTAGGCAGCACTCCCTCTACTATAAATAATTTTCAGCTCTCAAATTATCAGCTATAGAGAGGAAGGAATCAACTCGCAGGTCTGCAAGTGGGCATGTGTGAAGTTATGCATAGGAATATCCCCACTGGAAAGCTGTGTGAGCCTGCGGGTGTCACGGCTCATCCTCTTCCATCTGTACCTGTACTGGCTAAGGCACTTCCTGCCCTCCTAAGTGTCTGTGTAACCTGCTCTTCCACCCATCCTATCTGCAAATGCAGGATTGCTTCCTACGATTTTAAACCCTTTAAGGGACAGGTTTCCACCTTTTTCCTTCAAAAATAAGTGCATGATTTAGTAACTAGCACTAATTAAGACATTTTTCACATAGCCTAACGCTTTTGAAAATATTCTTTTGCCTCTCTTACATTTACTCAAATTCCCAGAACAAACGACACCTGTTTTTTACTTTGTACCTGTGCAAATTTGAAATGGTTTGCAGAATAATTCATTTCTGCAGTAATATATGCATGGTTTTACCTAGCTGTTTGTTTGTTCTCTAGTTCTGGTTAAGTGTTAATGCTGTGAATGTCTAATGAGATCTTATACTATACCAACAACATCCCAAACAGTATTGACTGTGGAATATCAACTGCCTAAAAAAAAGAGGTTACTGACATATAATTTTTTGTGTTTGAGGAGAACATTCAGATTCTCAATTCTGTGAAGATTCTCAGTTCTATATCTTGACTTTTCAGAATCAGATAAGCACAAGCCTTTATATCCCGGAGGTGTTTGGGTCCACACAGTGGTGGCTGGCAAGCCAAGCACAAACTGGCGGTGTCCACAACTGGATCAGCTGCTCTGTGCAGCTCCCATTGTTAGTGGGAGTTAATTCTTTACCAGAGAAATGCATCAGCCAAGGAGGGCAAAAAATAAAAGAGGATGGGAATGGGAAGGAAACCTGACAGAACAATACAGAAGTTACAAAATCAATAGCTTTTCAGACTCTCCTATTGTTATAGGACAGAGGTGAACAGTCTCTTCAGGGAAGTCAATTCTGATAAGTGACTGGCCCTCTTCAAAGTGCTGCCTGGATTCTTACCCCTGGAGTATCAGGAGGTGACAAAAAAGAAGCTACAACAATGATAAGAAACATTTAAGGATGGAATTATTGGGAGAAAGGGATGAATACAGAAGCCAAGTCGTGTCTGAAACAAAGGTGTGGTAATTCAGGGCAGTGTCCATCATGGCATTGCTTTCTCTGCCAGGTGCATGGGAGACTACAGCAAAAGAAACTCAGAGCTAAGCAACGTTACCCTGCAACAGATGAGGTTTCTACTGGGTTGAACAGCTTGATTTCTACAATATCAGAACAATTTCCACAGCACAGAATGACTAAAATGGGATTTCTTGCTGTAGACCAAACCTAAATCATAATGGTTTTATAGATGCGTGGGGAAGGTCCACATAGCCTGCAGTGGCCTTTACAGCTTTATAGCTGGTTTCCATCACAATTTAGAACAAGGCTTCAGTATAAGATGCAGGGTGGAAATGGCAGAGTAGCTCAAGTCTCCTCTTCGCAGTGACTCTCAGATGAGTTCTCTGCAGCACTCTACCATGTAAAATCTAAAAGAAGATAAAGAAGGGACCAATGCATGAAACTCACTTGATGTCAGCAAGAAAGTCTTTAAGAAACCAGACAATCAGTGGATCCAGGGAAGTCAGCAATGGCACACCCTAGAACAGAGCTTTTTGTAGGAGGTTTCAAAAATAGCCATTGCCATGTGAACCCCCAACAAAGTCTTAACAGTCTGCTTTGGAGTAATTCAGTTCAGGTAAAACTTGTTGGCATTCTTACATCAAGGGGCCTGTCTACTTGGATGTACTGCTTCCCGCATGTACTGGGAAAGGTCATTGCCTTAACTTTGTGTTCTGATGGGCTAAATCACCAAAGGATCATCAAATGAAAGCATCAGTTCTTCTTCACTTGCAGCTGTAGGTCTTCCCAGATTTGAAACCCAGCTGATTATCACTCAAAAATCTTCTCTTCATTCTGATTGGAGGGAAGAGGCAAAAGATTTGCCTTTGATATAAAGCTCCTGACAAGAACTTCAAATATTCCAGCCTTCTGGGGTTTGGGCTGTGTTGAAAGATGGCTTTTGCTCCTTCAGCTTCTGCTATGGACAATCTCTGGGACTGATTTACTTGAAACTACTCAGAAGCATAAAATCCCATTAATAAAGAAGAATCCCTCTCCTCTGCCATGACTGAATCATTCAGATGAGTCCAGGAGTTAACCCTCGGCAGAAACCTCCAGTCTGATGGTGATTTCTTGGGCCTACAGATCAAAATATGAAAAAAAACATGCCATTGAGCATGTAGAAGCACTGAATTAATCCTTTTGTAGAAGATTCTGAGGGTTACACTATTAAAGACAAACCTGTTGAAGGTATCAATGCACCTTGAGCATTGAGGCAAGAAATCTCATGAGCACCACCAGCAGCAGTCTGCCAAAACGTTGAAAAAACCTCCGGATAAGCCAGGGAAATCAAGTGTCCCAGCAGGTTCCTACATGCATCATAACACGCCAGGGAACAGCCTTCAACATTGGGAAAGCAGTGAAGATTCTGCAAGGACTTCCTTTGCCTCAGGAAGAAATTATGGGGGACATTAAATATACATATACACATACACAAATATGTGTACATACACATGTGCTTGGTGGAAAGAGTGTAGGAATCATAGGAATCCTTTTTGTTTAATGCAGCAACTGCAGGATCCCGCATAAAAAAAAAATGTTGCAAATTATCTTATCCTAAGACCAGAAGCGAATTCTGACCAGAGGCAATATTGAAAAATTATGAATTTTAGAGTTTTCTGTGCTTAGCAGATCTGAAATGTTTAACTGACAATTCCCTTTCCTCCTCATGCCCTGCTACTACCGAGTGTACCAAGCATCAGAAGGGTTCCAAACACAATATATCTAAAACTTCCTAATTTTCCCAATAGAATTAAATGGTTTCTTATTGCTAAAAACCAAGCTCAGCCAAAATGTAGTCTGAGTGAAAGGCCATTTCACTCCCACTACAGTGGCCATAGGAGGGGTTGCCTGAAGCAGTGCAGCCTGCCCTAAGCTGTGGTGTCAGCACCAGCTGAAGGTTTAAGTTTCCTATTCAAATAGCAAAACAGCTTGTATTAAATACAATTAATATTCATTGCTAAATATTGAAGACAAATAAAGGTAGTCAGATGCCACATTTGGCTTTGATTTCACCACTGTGGATATGTTAATTCATGCTCTTATCTCCCCTCCCACACTGTATTGTCAGTTCTCCATCTATGTTCTTTGTAAGTCCAGCTTCCTAAACTCCTCTGAAAGTAAACTGCCACTGCTAATAGGAAGAAGTGCAATTATGTGATTCCACTGGCTAACAACTCCACCAGTTTCAGTTCCATTTCAGAATCCCCCTTAAATTAACCCTTCCTATTTTTAAGTCTTCAAATGTAATTGCCCCAAGGAGCCTTTCAGATGTTTATCTCTGTGCTCCAAGCCCTGCTCTCTCTATTACTCTAATTGGTATCTTCCTCCTCTCTGCAACACGCTGAACAATCCTGGCATTGCTGTGGTGAGAAACTCCTCCTCTTCCTCCTCAGATCCCACATCAGGCGCAGTTTTATAGCAATTAATTCTTACTTTCTGCTCAAATGTCTGTAGCAATCATCCTTGGTCAGATATGGTTCTGAAAAGTATCTTAAAGAGGAGGAAAAAAAGTCTTATTTGTTTCTTAATGCCTTTATGACAAAAGTGTTAAGATACCTTTTTTATTCTGCCCTGGGTTTCTGGCTGGTTTGCACTTTGACCTCTCCAGCTTTGCTGGCTGGCAGATAGCATAGGAAAACCAGGAGGATGAGAATGACAAGAGGGCTGATATCTGAACAATCAGAGGGCAGGGGTTTCTAATCAAACTATTTCTTCCTTCAAATGAACTCTAATTCCTCATAATACTTAGGAGAGAACTGACTCTGAGCTAAATCCACCAGTCACATGTTTATCAAAAGCCAAAGGGCTTTCACTGCAGGAGTTTTTTGTAGGAACGATGAAGCTTCATAATTTTGATTTAAAAAGGAAAAAATACTTTTGTTCATTTTACTGGGAATTTCTGACCTGAAATCAAAACTCAAGACACTGAAGGACACTGCATTGCTTCTTGGATCTGCCTGCCCAGAGCTCCCTGCAGGATCACAGGGCTCTCATTTGAAAGTGATAGAGTTCTGTCTTCTAGGACCTAGTTTTATTAACTTCAAAGCAAAAAGTGTATCTTCCCAAGTTTATCTTTAAAAAGTTTCTTTCTGTCTGTTATTAGTTTCACTTTGTCTATTTTATTCCCTCTCTAGGTTCTTTCCTCTGACACTTAACAAAAATGGATTAATTCAGCCAGTGCTGTGACCTTCACATGAAATAAATATGCCAGCTACAGATGTCAGTTACCTTGTTTATTTAGTCATTTTGTGACTACAGATTCTGTGAGGTTTGCCTGTGAAGCAGTTTACAAGAATAATCTTTAATACTGGAATCTGATCCATCCGTGCAGGCTCCACTGACTTCATTGGGTTTGCCAGGGTCGATCAAATTTCAGGATCAGTTCCTACATTTGTACTGAACTCTGCCACATTGTAAATAACACGTTAGAAAAGAAATCAAATCTATCCCTTAATATATAACAGATTATTCTAATGTGACAGATACAGACTGGATGTAGCCATGGCATCACCTATGCTTCTGCTGCCCCTGCCTTGCTTTCACAGCTTGTTAAGCTGTCAGGGTAAAATGAAGAGCAGGGTGAAGAACTCATGTCAGAGAGGAGGTCATCATTAATGTGGACTCTTGAAAGATGGAAGGGATTTGTGGAAACAGGTTTTTCTTCTGAGGAAGGAGATAAGGAAATAGCTGGAGATGGATGGCAGGGTAAGTCACAGTCTCATGCCTGAGTACACAAAAGCAACACTAGCATCCAGGTAGGGATTTGATGTGCAGTCAGGTGAAGGGAGGTGATCTCAGGGAGGAGAAATGACTCAAATTTGGAAGAACTCAGATTTTTTCATGTTACATTTTATATTTATTTTCATTTGAACATCACAGTTTGGTTAATAGTTTGTTTGCCTAGTAGCACTAACACCTGGCAGATCGAGTTGCCATCAGGAAGTATTTTGTTTATCAGACAGTACCTGCCCTTCTCTGTACCCCTTTCCTATGATCAGACAACACAGAGAAATACATTTGTGGACACACACCTAACACCTCTAGTTAGCAAGGCCAACTTAAAAGTGTGCTGTTGTCTTCTGAATCAGCCATCTGGTGCTTTGCAGAGGAGGTGTCACAGGTGGGACACAAGTGTGACAAAGTCAGGAAGTGAATTCCCATTTCCTAAGTCTCAGCCTGGTACCTTAACTGGAAAGTTTCTGTTCTTGTTGTCTCCCAAAACTCCCTGGTCAAAGGGCACAGAAATTCTTCGGTATCCTCCTCGGATGGAAGTGGCCAAATGCCATTACAGTTGAGCCTGGTTTTTCCTGTCAAAAGCCAGGAGACTTAAACAGTAGAAAATTTGCAGCAGAGTGACCAATTGCTATGCCAAGCCTCAGGAATTCACATCATTTTCAGCCCACTACTCTGCCACCTTTGTTCGTGTGTGCGATACAGGAATGAACAGAACATACAAACTATTATTTTTTTCTACAAAAGACTGCATAACTCACTTGTGCTGCACCACAAGGCAGTTCAGCTCTTGCTGCCCATTTGTAAACAGGGGGATCTCACACACCTCCCCTCCCTTGCAGCAGAGGAGATGTACAGCTTATTCCAACACCACATTACCAGCATGTTGGGAACCTCTGCAGGTCTAAGCACTTTGGCAGAACAGCACATGCTGCATGGGAAGGATCAGTGTTCCTTTCCTACTGGAAATCCAAATCTTCCATTAATAGCACATTTATTTTAAAAGAACTGGTGCAAGTATACCTCACTGCACTGATGCTTTTCAGCTTCACCTTCTGCTTCCTACTCAGAGTGAGACACCACTTTTACTGCTACCCTTAGCTGAATAATTAGAGTTGTACAGAAAAAGATGGACCTGTAAAGTATCTTCCATTCCCTTTTTACTTGGGATGTCTATCACTGTAACACTCATCTTTATACTTTACAGTGTTCAACAAAATTTTATGAGAAAAAGGAATCATTGGAATTCTTGAAAATAAGGGAAACAGAGACTGAGTCACCACCTACCAGCTTAGGGGTAAACAAAAAAACAATCTTGGTCTTATTGTGAAAATTAAAGTTCATCAATCCTTTTTTTTTTTACTCATGGCACTTGATGTCTCAACTCTCTCTGAAAGTCATATGAAAGATGTGGCTTTGAAAAACTGCTCCAAAATACACCTTAAATCATGTCAATCTTTGAACTATGGCATGAATTCAGTTGTAATGGATTTACCACTTTTTATTATTATAGAATAAGGATGTATATCTCTCCTTAGAGGATAGTGTTTGTTTAATTAAAGGGAAATCCTCAGTGTCTTGAGGAAGCATGTTGCTGGCACAGAGACATGTCTGCATTAATGTATATTCATCCACAAACACAGCAGAGTGAGCTGCACAAGCAGCAACCCCAGTTCTGCTGGTTTAGTGCCTCTGTATTGAGGGTGTGTGCTGGTGTAATTGAACTCCTGTCATTAAATGGCTATACATTTTCTTAATTATAGACACAGCCACCTGCACGCATGATGGAGCACCCTCCGTGGTGCTGGAAGAAAGTGTGGAGACTGGCCAGGAGAGGACAACTCTGAGGCTGAAGCCAGGGCAGCAAATGGAGCCAAGCAAGATTTCCTGAAGCAGCGGAAGAGCAGGCAGTAGATAAGCAGGCTGGCAGAAACACGCCTGGTCTAGCTCATTCTGCCACGGGGCAGAGGATGGGCTAAGCACCCTCCTCCTTTCCTTTAGCCCAGTTTTCTGTGGCTCCCTCCTACAGTTTTCCAAGCGGCGGCTGTATCAGGCCACGCTGAAAATAGGGGTATCCCAGTGTGGGGCAGCAGCAGGGCAGGGGGAACATCCCAGCTCTGCCACAGTCAGGATGTCTCACCTGGAATGCAGAGACACAGGGAGACACAGGCGTCACTCTGGTTCCTGATGGCTCAGCCTGGCGCACAAACACTGGCTTGTGAGTGTTTTAAAAATAAACAGCCAGAGCTGGATTTATTTTTACATTTCAGGAAGGCTGGGGAGCAGGTCAGCCTCACAAAATAAATAAAGCCCATTTCTTCAATGGCATTTTAAAGATGATAGCACCTCTGAGGATGACTAATGCAGAGGGAATGCGGGAAGGCTGCAGCCAGTCCCACAGCCCTACTGACCAGAGCACATGGTGAGGGATCTCCCCTGTTGACCTACCCAGGACCTGGAGGATGAAATCCTTTGCTCAGGTGCAGCTTCATCAGATTCCCCAGTGCTTTGTGGGAGCACAAGGGCCAAGAGGGACTGGGTTAGTTGAGAGGATAGAGGCCTAAATTTAGACAAGATTCAGTAAGTGGGTGTACGAAATGAGAGGAAGGAGTGGAAAAGGAAGGACAAGAAGGAATGGATACATAGACTGTATTCATCATGTTTCTGCTCACAATCTTTTTCTTTTCTTTTTGTTGTAAATATCAGTAACCCTTGCCAGGGATTTGCCCCACTGTTCTGCACAAGGAATTTGCCATCAGAACTATAGCAGATGGGAGTTGCAGGGGGCTGCGGCTGCTGAGGATGTGGTGTAGCAGTGCAGAACAACATTTATAAGAAAATAAAAGGCAGGATAAGTAAGTGATTTTGTATCAGTGCGGAAGTAGAAGCTGGGTGAAATCCCAGCAGCAGTGATATGGCCAGGTGGTTGTACAAAGGTGACCATCCTTTTCTTCAATGGACAGAGCCTTTGTGTCTTGTACTGGAGGAAGGTGAACAGCAGAAAGTTTCATGAGAGAGTGGCAATGGGCCAGGAATACTCAGAAGTATTCTTCACGTAGTTGGGATAAAGTGTTAGCATATGTTGAGATCTGGACTTCACCTTAGGCTCAGCAATTAATAAGATTTCTATTTCCTGCCTAGAAACAATCAAATCACAGTACTACAATCACTGGCTGATGGTATAAAATGCCTGATATTTAATTATTTTAAAAATGCATTTGAGATTATCATATACACACACTTAAAATTTATTCCCTCAAATATAAATACTTGAATCAATTCTCAATAATTTGCTGCACAATATAAATGGCACATTTTCACACATCTTTTCAAAACTTTTTAAGGTACTTTAGACGCTATTGTAGCTGGAGTCTGAAAAAATAAAGCTGACTTAAGTTAGGAATATACAGTCAAGTGCTGGATTGCGATACTCTGCCTTCATAAACAGATGATCCATCATTGCCACGTGGAGCTAACAAGAGGAAAATTCCTGCCTCTCTCTTCCATACCACCTTTTCCAGAGCAAAGAATTTGTACAGATGCATTTTGCATGATTTCTACTCCCCTAGAACAGTAGGAGAGCTCATCAATTTTGGAAAATTAGCTACCTTAAAATGAACTGAAGCTCAGAGAAGTTTTTGTATATAAAAGAATGTTTTTAAGG
The DNA here is from genome assembly GCA_013396755.1 of Sclerurus mexicanus. NCBI lineage: Eukaryota > Metazoa > Chordata > Aves > Passeriformes > Furnariidae > Sclerurus > Sclerurus mexicanus. The sequence goes on along the minus strand of VWZF01003891.1, from coordinate 1,670,213 downwards.
CTTATGATAACATTGGCTTATGGTTAATTTTAGGGAGTCGTTCTTTGCAGTAGTGCAATAGTTTTCTTCAATTGTTCCTTGCCCACAAGCCCAGTGTCCGTGGCTGAGGAATCAGTTAATAACCCATAGCCACCTTCTTGTTGTGACATACTGGTTCATCCTGTATTGGGAATCATTTGCAGAGGGAGGATGGAGGGATGAGTTTAAACCTGTGTATGAGTTAGGAGGTTGGAATGGAAGTCATTAGGAAACAGCAATTGTTCTGGGAGGTAATTATAGGGAAAGACTGGCAGTGGGGAACTCAAAGGTTAGGACATTAAGAAACGAAAGATATGTGCATCAATCTCTGTCTGAACCTCTGTCCTAATCCCCCTCTTTTGCTGAGATATTGTAAACCCAGGTTTGGCAGATTTGTCATGCTTTTGCCTGGGTCAATAGCAACAGATGATTTCCAGATTTGGCAATAATTTTTCTTTAAATAGCTTTTGAAAATTCAGAGGAACAATGGGGAAAGCAAGAATGCACTTTCAAGAAGGCAAACTATAAAATTAAGTGGTTTTAAAACCTGGTCTTCCCACTAATATCCTCAACTTCCCTTATTTTTCTTCTTTCTAGCCCTGGAATTTGCTTCTTAAGGCAGGACTTCACACTTGGACATTATTTTCCTCTCCTGCCCACCTCTGCAGACTCCTGTGCTGCTGAGAAGCTGGAGCCCACATAGGTTGAATTTATCCGCTAGATTAGTTATGATTTGGTAATTTTATAAACTAGAAGAATTTCTCATTCATGTATCCACTTGCAGTCAGAGCAGCACTGTCTGCTTGGGTACATTTTCAGTCCCTTCAGGAGGCCCAATTTTGCGTGTTCTGAATCTTTCCCTTTGGAGACTTATCCCACTGTTTCCCAGGGCTGTGAACTAAACACCGGACTGTTTAATGGAACTCTTCACAGCCTTCCAACTACATTTTCATCCTTAAAAGTTTCTCTCTTCATCGCTGTGTCCCCAGACTGGACCAGGGTGTTATTTACTCATCGCCCCCGTGCCTGTTCGGTCCACGCCGGGAGAGCAGACAGCTCCCTTCCCTGGGAGGGACCGTATCCTCCAGACAAGGCTCACGGAGAGCGCGGGCGCCCAGGCGAGGAGCAGTCTTGTTTACAGGCAGCTTTTCCTCTGCCCGCACACCATATAAACACCCCCCTTTCTCCTGCTGCCCCTGCCCACGGAGCGGATCGGCCGCGCACGGGCGGGCCGGGGC
>VWZF01003891.1:1645561-1668052 GCA_013396755.1 Sclerurus mexicanus | reverse complement strand
GGTGCCGGGGGAGGGTTTGGCCCGGGGCGGGCGGGGGGCTGCAGCGCTGCCCTGCCCGGCCGCTCATTGTATGCAGGCAGCCACGCTGCTCGCCATTTTTAATTAACCCTCCGAGGGTTATTTACAGGACCCGCTGCCGGCCGGGCCTGCGCGGGTCGGCGGGCAGCGCTGGCCATGTGTAGCGCCTGCACGGCCCGCATCCTGCACCGTCATGCAGTTGCGCTGGCTCCATAAAGGAGGCACTACCTTTGCATGTTCCCTACCCCCGTCCGGTGTAGTCTCCAGTGGTGCCTTTAACGGGGCCTTTTTTTTTTCCCCCCCTTCCCTCCCTTTTGTTTTTTTTTTTTTCCCCATAGTGGTGTTGTTTTTACACACCCTCCTCCTCCTCTGAACAACACCTTCCGTCTGAATTAAACGCTGTAAAATTCTTTCGGGCAAATGTACAGCGGGGTTTCCTTCCCTGTAGAAGGACAGGCACAGTGAGCTGCTCGTACCGATTGACTTGGAGGTCAAATTCACCAACTACCTGAATATCGTTTACAATGCCTGGCTGTGAAGATGCCAGTTCTCATACGGCCTCTTTAATCTGCAGCGACATAAATATTCACCAGCACAAGATATTTTGCTTGAAAACGTGGCAATCGACTTAGGAAATGTACTTTTCTGCTAAATAATAGCCATTGAAATCGGGAGGACTGAAGGTGTTTTAGTGGAAGTTTGTCATAGTGACTGTGAGATTACATTTCAAGATTAGAAGGTCATTACATAAAGCCTTACTTTCTTAAACATATGTCTCTATTTCATACAATAATAACCAAAACTTATTTACTATCCGAGTGACTGTGTTTAGTTTTGCTTTAGGAAAGTCTCCAGACTGGTGGCAGTGGGGCCAATATCTAAAAGGAGGTGATTTAAAATATACCTATAAAATATACCATATAAAATATGCATACAAATACAAGCATCTTGTGGGTTATAGTTTCCAGCAGATTGTTTGATAGCGTTTAGCAATCTGCATTTTTTCAATGTCCTTTTCAAGTCCTTTAGAATATTGACTGTATTTACTCTTTTTATTTTGAATTTTATGGGCTAGGTGCTCCACCATGTTGGGCTCATTGTGACATGCTGAACATTTTTATACAGTTTAAAGGTGTCCTGAACTTCTTTGGATTGTGTCCCCTCTGCTAGTAGGGTTACAGGAGTCAAAAATTCATACAAAAGTTCCTGTGATGGTTGTGAAAATCACGCTGGTGGCCTCCTCCATTAGAGGGGTGAGGAAAGAGTACACATATCAACAAAGCGATACGAGGAATAAATCATCTTGGAAATCTATTTGAAATCTGTCAGGCCACACACAGCTGATTCCAGGTGATATGACAAACTTGCTACTTTCTGAGACTTCACAGACCTGTCCATTTATGTAAAAACAAAACCAAAAAGGTTTAGCCTTTGGAGATTTATTCCAATACTTGATTTTTCTTGAGAAGTATGTGAAGTTTACAGGACTGCAGAGATCAGATTATTGCTAACTTTTAATAAAAGTTGACATAATGGGTATATATTAATGTGTAAAACAGTGTTCATCATCTTAATTTATGGGTGTTTGTACCTTCTTTAGAGATGTTTTCAAGCAGTGAGGAAAAGACTTAATAACATGTAGTTAGCTTAATTTTAACATGCACAGAGCAGCGTTGGATGCCATTCTTCAGTGAGTGATCATGTTAGATTTAGGAGGTATGTGAAGAATGTGCAGTGGAAAATTGCACATCTTGATTTTGAATTATGTGAAGGTTTGCTTAATCTGCGTACAGCTACATTAGATGCACAATTTTTTGTGAGTGAAGTAACAATTTCAGACATAGTCAAAGTGTGGAATTAAACTCTTCAGGATTGAATCAGATATGGTATTTTGAGTGTCTGCTCTCATGTCCCTGTCTTTTTCCCTCCCTTATGACTAATTTACTCTTCCCTGATGACCTTATGGACACCCTGTGTAAATGAAAGTGGTACTAGAGAGGGCTTTCAGACTTGGTGAGAGATGAAGACATTCTCATTAGAAAGAAAAAATTAATCTCTGCATCATGAAGGAGAGATGCAATGACAGCCATGGTAAGGGGCAGGTACCTGCTCAGCGGGACCAGGTGTGATGCAGCCTCACCTACTTGCAGTACTTGTTAGAATGCTGTGGTGATACCAGTCACCTCTCTGGGTATTTAGTATTGTTACATGTGGCTGTTGTTGGTAATCAGCTTTAGCCTTGCTGAGGCTTGGCAGTAGTGATGTGTGGACAGAGAAACTCTAAATTGCTGAGCACTGTAGGGGTTGTGTCCCCACAGTTGAAGGCAGCCCCTTCCTGAGCCAAGGGGACACTTAGACGAACAACAGTGTTTGCTGCCACTGGTTTTCACCTCGTGTGCCACGCCAGGTTGGGTTAGTGCACCTCCCTATGACTGTTACAGACAAAAAGCAGGGGGTTAAAATGTATTTCGGGTTTTTGATTTTGTTCACCCTTCAGCCCTGCTTAGTGTTGTATGAATGTGGTAGAGGTTTGGAATTGGGGTGGGAAGGAGCAAGAAGGGCTGCTTGAGGAGGTACAGGTGCTGACAGTTACCTAGCCAAATTCTGTCACTGGTCCTGGATTTTCTGTGCACCCCTCATTTATTCATTGCTGCATAAAAGCATGTGATTCTGGCTGCCGTGACTGCCTTTGGGCCCAAAGAGAGTGGGAGTGTGCAGATGAGCCGTTGGTGCCTGGGTGTTAGATAAATTAACAGTTCGGGGTGGTGATTAGTGAACTATCCTGTAGAAATTTTGAAGGGTTTATTTTTATGCTAAATAAATTTAGTGGGAGAAATAAATAATAGTTTTTCTGAACAGTAAGTAGGGTGTGTAGCTTGTTTTATCATGCAAAGAATTACAGCTCTTGCGTTGCTAGTGAGTTACTCTATAAAGTGTAATTGAATCCAAGTCTGATACTTTATATATGTTTTCTCTGTAACATTTTTTCACAAATGTGTGAACTTCAAAGAACTCGGCTTAGTGCAAATCTACAGTTACATATTTCGAAAAGTTCTTTGATGCAAAGTCTCATTTGCAGCTTAATAACTGTAAGTTTCCCTTGTTTATAAGTTGAATTTTTTGTAGGTTCAGCCTCTGCCCATACTTAGGTATGTACGTGTGTTTCCCGTTAGGGAAGTTTGTTTCCTGAAGTAGCCAGCACAGGCTTAGCTAGACAGTGTCACAGGCTTAGCTAGTGTCACAGTCCAGAAACATGGTGTGACTGGTAGTTCAGGTCGCACACTTGTGTTCTCTCCTTGTGTCAGCTCTGCAGCCTCTCAGGCAATGCCATCTTATAAGTTGTTCCTTAGTTAGGGCAATTTAAAATTGAGGTTTGAATTTGAGGTGAAATGGTGCCAGATATCTACAAAAAAAACCCCAAAATAACTTGGTATGTCTGTATGTATGTATGTGAAAAGTTTAAAATTGCGCTTTTTTGCAGTTTCCATGCAGCTGAAAGTTTGTGTTCCTTGCTGTTCATTCCTGTGTTTTTTATTACTGACAGAATTTGCTAGATTTCTGTCCAACTGTGTGATACTGGTCTCAAGTACTTAAATTATTTTTTTGCCTGTGTTCTGACTGCTTGCTTCCCTCTCATATTTTGTCCTCATTAGTATTCTCAATTCCTGGCAATTTAATATAATTTGCATACATAACACAGTGTTCATTTCTTTTTTTGCTTGCTTCCATGTCTTTCTCTTGAAGGTCTGTATCCCTCCTTTTCCCTGAGCTCCTTTGCTGTCTTCTATGGTGCTTCCAGTCAGCTGGTGATAAAATGGGACTGTATGTTTGAGAGAATATGCGGACTAAAGTCATTCTAGGACTGTGGGTGTCTGTTTACATGTTTTTCCTGCCCCTTCCCCTCTCCAGCCTTGACATTTTTCCATGAAATAGTTGATGGTCAGGTGAAGGAAGGTAAAAATGCTGATGCAGTAGACAAAACCAAAATTAGGTTAATTCTGAGGCTACACTTAGAGCAAAGAACTAGGCCTGGCGTCTTATTGCCAGTAATGATCAACTTTGGGAAAAGATGTGCATTGGATCGTTCTCAAATAACCACATCATCCCAACTGGAAAGTGGCATTGGTGACTTCTGAAGAGTAGTAGGAACTATGTCTAGAGTGTCCTCTGCGTATTCTTCAGGGACTCTGTGCTCCATAGGTCCTCATGTTTGTTAAACTTTCTGTGAAGGAGAAGCTCAGTTAGTGGTCAGAGGGAAGCACAGATTGCACGCTCCTCAGGGTGAACTGCCTCTCACTCTTCTACTGCACTCCAGTTGTTCCAAGCTGTTGACTGAGTGGTGAAATCTGCTCCCTGTTGTGCCCAGGTAGCCAGATGAAGTAAAGTAACAAGTTGTCAAGTTGTGTGTGTAGAAGTAATAGGAGCCCAAACCACTTTAAAAAAGCAGATGAAGATAATTGTTTAAAACTAACTGAATCAGTTTCATTGCTGCGAAGTAATTTATCACAAGCAAATCTAAACAGTGCATCTAGCCTGTAGCAGTTAAACCAGTTTAGCCAGTACATCTTGAATGACATCATTCAATATTTGGGGTAAGGGTGAAAATGAACTGGTTTAAAGCTTGTGAACATCCAATTTTTCTGGAATGATAATATATTTAAAATAGGGCATTGTTTGCATTAGTTTGTGCTTTGAGGTGTCTTAGATCAGTTGCTTTGACTTTGTATCTTGGGGCTGTAGGACATCAGTTGTGAAAAAGTAAAATTGGTGTTTGCGATAGAAGGCATTAGTAATCCATAGCAAGTGTGCTTTCTCCCCTCAAATACATATGTATATTAATATAGTAAAAATCTATGGTGTGCTAGTTTGACATTACCAGCAACAGGATTAACAGTTATTAGAAAGTGTTCTGACAACTAGAAGCGGCGGCTGGAGACTGGCTCTCTTACAGTGTTGTTTTCTGAAACTTTTTTCATTGGTCACTTAAAGTATTTTTCTGCAGTGGTTTTATCATTTTATTTTCATACACTAGTAAAAAGAGTGGAAGTACACCTAATGAGTGACAAAGGCTGTAGATATTGTATCTGTGCATATTGTTTCAGGCTTTGACTTAACACATTTTAATATTTCTGCTTATCCATTTATTTTTCAGCTTGGCTTGCTGATTGTAGTAAAACAAGCTCTGTACGTTTAGAAACATTGAATGGTCTTTGAATGCCTTGCCAGCAAATGAAGAATGGTCAGCTTGATAATAATGTCTTATTCTGACTTCGATTTGCCTAGATTGCCTAGAAGGCTGAGCTTTTGTCAACTAGAAATAATTAAGCTTTTGGAAATCAGTAGATGAATTTTGAAAATACTGTACTGACTGTTTCCAGTTTGGGGAAGACTGTTAGTCTTTTACTGTAGTGCCTAGGAATCTTTGGGATTATCATCAGAATTTAAAATACATTCAAAAACTGCTTTATATTGGACTTAATATGCATCTGAAGTAACACTGCTGGTTGTCCAGCATAACAGCATGTGCTTAAGCAAATGCATTAAAAATGTGGAAGTTAAAACTAAATGATAAATTTTGAGAAAACTAAAATTCTTTGCTGTAATCAGTACAGCATAGCTCAGTTAGTGTTTTTAATTGCTATTTGGCAGCTGTTTTAAACATTACCAAAATAAGTCATTCCAGACCCACTTAGTAGTGAAGATTTAAACAAAACCATCATGCTTTGTAGCATCAAACATCTGAGGAGAACAGGATGTTCAGTGCCTGCAAACCTGGAGTTCTCCCTGACTGCAGCTATAAAGCGAGCTCCAGAGTGATGCCATTCAGAGAAGGTGTGCCAGGAGCATCCTAATTAAACTGGCGAAGAGAAAACACTGGTACCTCAGCTTATTCTTGCACACATGCTGGTATGCAGAGATAGACAATCAGTCTTCCAGGTGTCCTGAACACTGTAGGGTTTTCCACAGGGAAAACGGCCCCTCCACTTACACTCCAAAGCATGTTGCAAGCCAGAGGAAGACAACGTGGATAGTGAGCTGGAATGTTGTATGAGGAGAAAGTGCAAAATAGATAATTTTTTATTAGCAGTACTTCAGTGTTTTGCAGCCTAAGACAGGTGATGAGGTGTTTTTTTTTTTAATACAGTCACATCTCTTTGAAATGAAACGTGAAGATACTGGAAAACAGAACTTGGGAGCTTTATATTTTGTCTGTTAAGGGGTTGAATGCACTCGTTCAGAACTTGCTTTAAATGCAGAAATCTGTGAAAATTCTTAAGGTCATTTTTCATAATTTCCCTTCTCCTAGTGTAAATAGAAAAGGATGTGTAGGAGTATCATTGGTATTGACTGAACTCCAAGCTTGATCATCTGGTGATTTCACAAGGTGCCAACTGTAAGGATGTTTTTTAAAATATGGCATCTCCAGCTGTGCATGTGTGTTTCTGTAAAGATCTAAGGACAGTTTTGTTTGAGGTCTCTAAATATGATGTTATACTAATACAACAATTGGTTGAATTTCTGTTGAGTTGTGTTTGAAAAAAAGGAATGGTTGTATGTTTCCACAACAGAGATTTTCCTTCCCATATGTTTCAGTGTGTTATTTTCTAATATCCCTGATATTCAACGGAATTTGGATGGAGATTTTGATAAAAGTATGAGAGTGCCTGTTAAAACTGGGTGAAGGTTTTAAATTCCAAATATAACTTAGTGGGTTAATATTCTGATATTCTTCTGGCATTAGTGATATAAATTTGTTTTGTAAAATGGCTAATTGGTGAATCAAAATGTACATATTTACATCTGTAGTAGATAAGGTAGTAAATGAGTTTATATATTTAGATAGATATAAAACATTTAAGAGGAGAGAAATTATGTTTTTTAAGAAAAGAAGCAGACTTTCCCATATCAGATCAACATATTATTCTGAGATGGGAAGTTTTTGGTGTAAAACTTGCTTCTGAGGCATGAATGTACTGGATGAATTGCAGATTACAGTTTCAGCCTAGGCCATGTGAAGGTCTGTCTGTGCGCTGGAGCATCTCACTTGTGGTTTCCCATGCCCACAGTCCCTCAGACCCAGCAGTGCCTCAGGATTTTCTGTAGGCCGGGGGAAAATTGGACCCCCAGGTGCGGAGGAAACCACCCTGCATGGACACCGGGGCAGGTGTGCCAGCCCCTCCTGTTGTTGTTCCCCTGTGCACTTTAACTCTTATCCCTCAGTAGAGGATCAGGACTTTGGGGCAGGTGTTTTAAAGTTGCCCATGTTCTGCAGTTCTGCTGTGCTGGACGTGGTGGTGGCAGTGGTGGGGGCTTGTGGCTTGTAGTGATACCAGTATTGTGGTTTGCAGGTATTAGGATCCCAAAGGCTGGCCACCCTGCATCTGGGATCCTAGTTCCATGCATCACTGTTTTATCCATCAGCTGTAACAGGGACTGTTACAGATCTGGTCCTACCAGGCTGCCCTAGCTCCTGTATGACTCTCCTTATTTAGCAGTATGCAGCTTTTGGACAGTAACCTGTTGCATTTTTTTTTTTGTCTTGATAGCCTCAGATTACTGGAAAAGAATGAAGAGATTAAGGAATGTTTGGGGAGTGAACAGTTTATTTTGGTTTTATATTTTTTTTCTTTCCCCCATCTAAAGATACATATTGCTTTAGGCAGTCAAGGTGGAGTTCTAAGTCCTAGTACTGGAGTATGGTGGTTTCTGCATCACCTTTGGTTTTTTTCCAAGAATTGAGATCACTTCATTTGGAGGTGGGGCAGAACTTGCATTCTCCCTTCTTGCTTGCACAGCCGGACAGTTCTCTCGATGCAGCCAACTCTGCTTGTTCAGTAGTGGTGAAAACATCTCAGTCACACATCACCAGTTGTTTCTGGTAACCATAATCAGGTGAAAATTTTTTGACACGTTTGCCTTCACAGTATATCTTAATTCTCCCATTTATTTAATTTGTTTCTGTTACAGAGTTAGAGCTGACTGGACACTCAGATGGTGCTGTGTGGGTATATGGGCTTCAAGTCCTAAGACAGTGTGAGGTGTACTTGTTTTAAAAAGAAATATGCTTAAGCAGAAGCTGTGTGAACCTTTTTTTATTGTTCATTAAATCACACTAAAGATAGTTAGATTCCCTTTTTCTTTGGGAGAAGCAAGGAACTGACCTCTTCTAAAGAATTTTTCACCTGGTTAAGTGTTAGTTGCTTAATAATATCAAGAGGTGAACCTAATTCTGGAGAACAGTGAATACAATTAGAAGTTTGAACACAGAGATAACTCAAATGAGTCTGTAAATTATATGAATTAAACAGTGGGTCACAGGCCATCTGCAAAATCTTCCCTTGATGGTAGGAATTACAGTAGTGGTGTTTCACAATTTTCTTCTGCTTTCCTTTTCCTCTTCTCATTCTTCCTGTGTGGCTTTTATCTCCTTTGTTTCAGTCTGGCTGTTTCAGATACTTTTTGGACTTACATCCCACACCAAAAAACAGTCCCCTTGAAAACTAGTATAGCACTTTGCAATATTTCTGACATGCTATGAAGGTAACCATAAGCTGAAGTGCTGGGTTTTCTCCTTTTTTTTTCTTTTTTTTTCTAAAAGTGGGAGCTAAAAATAAGCAACAAAACTCAAACAAAATCTGCCAGAAATTAAAACTTACTAATAATTCTTTAGAAGTAGTTAATTCTAGAAGTTTAACCACAGAACTTTATAAAAATTGTTTGTTTCTTCACATGTATTGCTTCAGTTCTGTATTCATTTAAAATATTTTCTTGTCCTCAGCAGATTTGTCCAGTTTTTCTAATGTGTTTTGTTCATCAGGCTCATGTATCATCCCAAGCAGAAGAATATTGGTGTGGAAGGGATATGGTCCTTACTGAAAAGGAGGGAAACCTCTGCAGCTCCTTTGCTTACCAGTGGAGCTCTGCTGGGGGAAGCCCTCTCGTGATAATAGCACAGATCAATGGGAAAATAATTAGAAAGTTGCACAAAAATGAGTCTCCTTTTGCCTGTGTCACTTGCCCGTTGATAAGCAGCCAAGTTCATCCATGACTCTGTTCTGTCCTCTCTGCTTTACTGGAGGTAAGGAGTGAAACCAGTGGGCTCTCCAGTCCCTGCAGCTGAACAGGAGCTGAGCTGGCTCTGGGGAAGATTAGGGTGTAGGGGTGATAGGACTGAGTGTGTGGAACCTCAACATCTGTCTTCAGACTTTTAAACTTGGGATGAAAGCACTTCAGCTTTATTGGTCAGTGACCTCTCTTGCTGGATTACGAAAACATTCCAACTAATTCTATAAGACCTTTCAGCATCCTGCAGTGTAATGAACTGAGTTGTTAATGCGAGCGCAGTGAGAGCCTGTGCCTGAAGTGATTCTGTCAGTATGTTTATCTGTTTGTTCTCTTTCAAATCATGCCTGCCTATTGCAACTAATAATGAAGATGAATCAAAATTTAGATACTTTATGGCACCTTTGAAGAACAAAACTGAAGTCAAATCCAAGAACAGTACATGAGGACTTGAAGTACGGCTTAGTCAAGGGCTGACCATGAGCCATGGGAGCCTTCCCAATGCCTTACATGTCCAAATGTGTAAACACTTGCTTTTGCTAGCAAAGTTATAGTATTCATAGTATAGAATTCAGTGCAGAGCACACCTTCAAGGCCCATTTTGTTCAAGGTTGTTATTATCGTTACCTAGTGTTTGCTTAAATCAGTAGAGCAGATGTGTGTGTGCTAGACCCCCCTAGTGCCTGAAGTGTCAAAGGTCTCCCACATCCAAGGAGTCTCGCTTAACTTGTATGGTCTCAGGTGGCTGTGCAAGAGTCCAGCACAGAATAGTGCCTTCAAGAAAGAGGAGTCTAACCCAAAACAGAGCACCAGCTGCTGGGAGGGTCCTGGATTTTGGTGTGGGCACCAGACTTTATTATATCAGAAGATTTTTATATGCTGCTGAGAGCCAAGGGAAGAGTTATGTCTAGTTCACTTTAACACTATTATAGAGAAGAGGTATCTTCAGAGCGGGGTGTTTTTTTTAACCTCTGTGCTTCCCTTTTGCCTCCTTGCTCATAAGGAGATGAATGAAAAGATTTGAATTTAAAACAACTTCCTTATTTTGGGTTTATTTTTAACCCAGCTCAGTTCACTGGTCTGCTTTATTGTTTGGCCCCACAAACACGTGGGTCAACTTGACTGAGGAGGCAGGAGCAAGAGAAAATTCTTAAGCCATTAATGACTTCTATAACTTTTTTTTTTAAAAAAACATTCCCAAGACCCTTTATTTGACACCTGGGCCTATCTCTTCCAAGAAATGCATTGCAGGGCTGTAGCAAAGTTCCAAGGGTATAAAATCCAAGCTTACAGAGCTCTTAGTGCAGACACATGGTTTTACCATTATAAAAATTGAATGTTGTTCAGATGCACACCACTTCTGGGGATGAAATTGTTCCCATTACAGGTCTGCTTCTGGATGTCTTCCCTTCTGTTGCCTGTTCCCCCTCCCCGCCCCCCCCCCCACCTCACAAGGGTATTCCTTGTAGCTTAATATAGTCTCCTGCATTTTCCAGCTTTGAGATACATCTGAAGGATCTTCAGCTTTCTCGCCTGTACTAAGTGGGTTACTATTTTCTGACTTTAGTACGTGTTAAAATGTCAAACATTTACCTCAAATCATAATCTAAATGTATTTGTGGGGGTTTTAGCCTTCAAACCGGCTTTTCTTGTGATGTATTCAGCACAGGAATAAAAATTTCCAGGTTGCATTCAGACCTGGAGTTGGTGCTTGCTGTGGCTGTGTCATCAGCCAAGCTCTCTGGCCACTGTAATGGTCCTCATTTAAACAGGGGGCACCGGTTTCTTGAATGTGATTGGATCATACAGGTTTTTAGCAGGTCTGTTAAAAGTAGTTTTGAAGTTGACCTGCTTCCTGATCTGGAAAGTTTACAGAAAATGATGTGTGAAATTTTGGTCATTTTGAATTCAGCTTAAAGTATACCTATTGCAATTAGCATCATGTTCACAGGTTAGACCTAAGAACATAAAACTGGCTTAGTACCGACAGGCTTAATGCTAGACAGAGTCTAGTTAGTACAACTGGAGCAAAATACTGGCAGAGATTAAATGGGCTAATGCTAATTTTTGATCTCTCATTTTTAATATACCTTGAAATGTACATTAACCACCTCAGATGCATGCTTTATTAAATCAAAGCATAGGTGTACAATAAAAGTATTTAAAATTTTTGGCAGGATACAGCTTTGTAAATACATATTTGTGTCTTCTGAAGTAAGAAATTTTTTTAAGTGAAGTTGTTGAGCAATTATAGTTCCTTTCTACCCCAAATATGGACAGCTGTATACTGTGTAAAGCTAGTTAAACTCTTGGTGTTGTAAACCCATTGTTGGTGCTAGTGTGCAATTTTGATTTCTACATCATGCTCAGAAATTTGGGAAGGGGTTATTAATTTGGTAACCTGCTTCTCCAGTGGGGATGTTTTGCACCCCCATAGCCATGTGATGTGCCAGGCCTATTAATCTGGCCACTCTCCTGTCTCTGGCAGCACTCTTTCCTTGGGAGAGATCTCCCAGACAGATGACCTCTTGTGGGGATGGCAGAAGGCTGCTTTATGTGTTTCCCAGGTGAGGGTGCACCACAGGTAAAGCAAGGGGTATCTTGGGAGGAGAAGCTTCGAAAATAGATCACTGCTTCCAAAAGAATCATTATGCCCCAGCTATTGGTCTGGTTCAGGAGAGCACCTGGAGAAGAGGGCAGCTGGGAAGAGTGCCTGGTTCTTGGCTGCAGCCTTCTCAAGATGCTCTTTGGACCTGAACAGAGGAGGGGCCAGAGGGATATCTGCTCCTTTTCCCCTGCTGCCGCTGAGAACATGGTGTATTAAGTGCCTTCCAGGCAGAGAATGGTGCCAGCACTCAAATGGATAGCGTGGAATTATTAGTGGTATATGTTAACTTCAGAAGTTCAGCTTGTATTCAAAAGATAGCTGCAAACTTGGTTATGTTTAGTGGGCTTGGATTTCCTGGAGGGTGGAATGCTTTGCTCACCCTCCTGTTCCTCTCTCCCATGTTAATTCACTCACTGGGATCTGTAAGTCGTGTTGTGGCCGAATGTGAGCAGCTGCCTCCTTGATCTACAGAGAAATTTGGACTGTCTCTGATCATCTTCAGCAGCAAAAGCTCTTTTAAGATGCTATTGTAATGGTAGTTCAGCACCTGGATATACCTGAATGATTTGTGGCCTACCCATATAGTTTAACCACTTACTGTGTTGTAAGATTTAGCAGAAAATACAATTTGCTGTAGATATGCCACTGCTACTGGTGAGAAACACCTTCTCCTTTACACAGAGCTTCATCAGTTCTTTCAGATGTTTTCTTCAAGCAATGATAATCAAATATAAGGGTAGGAGTTAAGTTGCTGGAGCTATCCTGAAATGCACATTTACTATTATAAAAAGTTTAAAAAGCACCAGTGCAAGAAAGCAGGACCCAGCAGTGGCAGGAGCAGCTCTGCTGTGAACATCGTGTACCTGCCATCTGTGTACACCGTGTACCTGCCGTGGTCTTCACTGATCCTCTCGGTACTCCTGAACAGAACTCAAATGCAGTCTGCCCTTGAAAATCCTTAATGACCTAGAACTCATGCCTTCTGTCTGCTGTTTCTCTTTTCTGTTTCCACCTAAAGATAAAGCATCACGAGGATTGTGAACCTGTGTAAACATGGATTCTGACTGTTGGATGTTGAGAAACTGTGTTGGTAGCACTTGAATTGCTGATCTTGGTGTGAGATCTGGCCAAACCAAGTACACTACTATATGAAATAAAGTGTAGGATTACTTCTCTGATCCCAGATCAAAGTATTTATGCAAATTGACTTATAATAATAGTGTCAGTAATACTAAAATAGTACGAAATTCTATAAATAATACCAATACTACTGTTTCTGATTTAGTCCTCACTTAAAAAACAGAAAGTGTGAAAGCTGTATCTTATTTGAGCCAGTCTATTTGCATACTTGTTAAAACTGGTAACAAAAATAACATGGAAACTGTGCATGTCCAGCAGACTTTTTTTGTATTCAAAATGCCTCTCTCTAAAAGCTTTTGCATTGGTACATTAAAGAATTAAATGAAAAATAAGTTGTAAAACTGTCCCTGGAACTGTAATTGTAACAGGTGGTTAATGCAGAGCAGGCAATGCTGTCGTGTAACAGGAGTTTGTCACTCAGGGCAGGTTCTTAACCTCCACTGCAGAGGGGTGCCAGGATTCTGACCAGTGCCTTGAGTTTCAGTTTGCATGTATGCAGATGCGTGGGGGAGTGCATTTACTGGTGGATGTGGAGTAATCTTCCCTTTTCCCTGGTAGCTGGAGTTCAACATTCAAGTGGATATTCCCGTACAGCTCAGCAGGGTGAGTTAGAATCGTGCCTGAGAAAGAAGGTTGCAGGGATTGGGAGCGTGCTCGGACTTCAAGAGCGCTGGATTGTATTAAGTGAGGGAATAAGCACTGTTGGCATTGAAATTCTTACATTTATGGCCTTTCTCTTTGCTTGTGAAATTTGTGGAGTTGGTTGCTAATAGGATTTGCAGAAAATAATGAAAATACCCTTCCCCCCAATGTTAAAAACAAATTTGGCTGTGAACACTGCATTGTTAGGCACATATGATGGCAGAAGCAGGAGTAAAAGCTAAACCCAGGTGCCTGTAAGTTGTGTTGAAGGGTGTTTCTCTTTGTTCTGGGTTCATTTTTTCTGTGTCCACACTTTGAAGTAAATATTTTAATTTTGAAAGAAGAGAGGGTGGCATTTGCAGTGTTTTGTACAGTGAAGGAACAGCTTTTTGTATTGCATTGTGCAACCCAGCAGTAGTGGCCTGGTCCTTGGGTTGCATTTCTCCCCCTGCCACAGAGCTGCAAGTGGCTTAAATCCCAGGGCCTTGCCTCGAGAAGAGCAGTATGGGGAGATCCTACAGCTTGATAGAAGTTCTCTGATAAAATCTCAGAGATCTCTAGCATCACACAGATTATTATCTGGATGTTACTGAAGTCTCTTTTTTACCCAGACTGTCCAAGCCAAAGTGAGACAGACATGTACTCACACTATCCCTTGTCTGTGTTTCTCTCTTTTTGGTCTTGTGGGGTTTCTTTGATCTTAGTGTACTGAAAATGCATCAATAATAAAACATCCACATGGACATTAAAATACCTGAGTTTGGCCTTATGAATTAGACCAAATAAAAAACATCTATGTTTATTTTAACATTTTTATGGTCAAAGGATGTAATGGGGGAAAATCTGTGAGGTAAAAATCTAGACAATGTATTGTGTCTGAGGGGGTTTTTGAACAAGCTTAAACAGGTAAAGACTCTCATGTTACATGTGCACAGATAAATTTCCTTTTGTGTAGCTTAGCTGTTAGAAGTATGCCAGTGTCGTGTTACCAGCCAGGTAAACTCAGCACATTGCCATTTGTAGCTACCTGGGTTTTTCAGGTGAAATAACTGAATGTTGTTTCAAAGAGTTGGTTTGGTTCCTTTGCTGGTCTGAGTGCTACTTTGCAGAAAGCAACTTCTCCTTCCTGATAATTTTCAGCAAAATAACCACTAAAATAACCATTCTCTTTCAGTCCCTGTCTATTTTGTCTTTGGATTTTTGTAATAGTCTTTTATATCTCTTCTTATTCTTTATTGCAAAGGCACAGCATGTCTCTTCCTTTCTTTCAGAAAAAAGTTTCTCCTTCCAGAAAGGATAACAGTTGCTGTTAAACTATTACTGTCTCTAGTAATTCTTAAATCCTGATTTTGACTGGTAACATCTGGATCTTGTTTCAGGTTTGGGTCAGACCTGACTGTAATGGTATTTAAATTGGAGCTCTGCTTCAATTCTGTGAGTTGAATGTACTAAAAATTAGTGACTTTTAGATCAAAAACTTGCAAATAATCCACATTAGTTGCAGATACGTTTTTCTGTATGCTCTGCTATTTCTTAAGCAAGATCTCTTCAATTGTGTCCTCTCTGGTTATCAAAGGAGAAACATCCTTATGGCTTCTTAATTGAATTTTTTTGGTGAAAAAGGTCTGGAGCTGAGGAAGTGCCAGGAATTACATACGAGACAGTTTGTGGTGTACCTCTGTGTTTGGATTTATTTTTCTTTCCTCCCCTGTGATCCACTGCCATTCACTGTCCTAAGCTCACACCCCTTGAAGGAAAATACCAGTTTTAAAGTCCTGGAAAAGTAGTTCAGAAAAAAGAGAGGAAATGAGATGAGGATCCAGTAATGGGGAGGACTGACAAAAAAATAATCTGCTTTTGTATTCTCTGGGAATATTCCCAAAACTATGAGAGCATTTATGGGATAAATGTTACAGCAGGAAATGTAAGTGGAATAGCTAGAGCAAAAGAAGTGTGAGTAGTGAGGGTTTCCGTCCCAGCTGTGTGTGAGTTTGTAGTGGCTGAGGATGACAGGAGCACAAATGCTGCAATATTAGAGAGAAAAATAACAGGGTGTGGAGAAAAGGGACTTTTGGTTTTCCTGAGACAAAGGAAGAATCTTTCATCGTCAATGAAATACGGAATTTGAGATACAGCTTAGTTCGGTGGTGGTGTTTGTACCAGCTCCTAGCCAGAGGCAAGGCAGGAAGGCAGTAATTAATTTTGGAAGTCCTCAAAATTTGCTTCAGATGAGTGGCGCTAGCAGTGGAGCAAAAATAGAAGTAGTTGGGAAGATTTGCCAGAAAGAATAGAGTATTGAGATTGGGAGTGTATTTCTGGAATGAGGGTGTTCTGCAAAGCATAAGAAAGATGTAATTCACTGGGTGACACGCAACAGTCAGCTGTTCTAAAATGCATTTGCAAGTCTGTTTTGTTGCCTTTATGCTCTAAGAATAGTTGACCAGAAAGCTATTGAAATAGTGTCTGAGGATTTGGCTCATGAAACAAAAGATAAAATGTAATATACACCAAGAAAGTAAACATGGAACAAGCATGTGAGCAGTGAAGTACAATTTCCTCTTCAGAATGTATTTTTGATCAAAAATGTGCTAATTATAACTGCTACCACATGTGAAGTTACTGGTTTTCCAAAGAAAAAGAAGAGTTTTCAACAATTTGTTTTGTCTCCCTTTTCAGAGGAAAATTTGGGTGAGTATTTGGGGTGGTGACACAGCAGGACATTATTGAGAGCACTGAGATATCCAAGAACCCCAGCATATGCAATAAACTCCATCAGAAGCATCATCATCCCTCCACCATTGCCAGCTGGTTGCCCTGTAAGATGAAATCTAAATTACAGAGGTGTGACATCTCATTACTTGAATGTGTCTCTCAAATTTCTGTTTCTGAAGTAGTTTTTTTGCATGAACTGTGTAATTTTGAAGTTTGCAGGTGCAAATGTTACTGTATGATGTACAGGGTTCAAGAAGCTCTGTCTAAAGAATAGTTTTTAAAAAGTGCTGCTTTACAGGTGTTCCAGTGTTTATCAGTAGGTCCTTTTTTATTGCTTGTGTTCCAAGTAGCTTGGTTTTGGAGATCTGAATGTGGGTACACAGCAGCTTCTGTGCCTCATGGATTTCAGGGCATTTGTGTTAGGATTTGGAAAAGCAAGTTAGCCTCAAAATGTGTGTATTGTTGGCCTTTTTTGTTTGTATATTGTTTTATCTAGAATACGAAGTGTAACTTCATTTTTGATTGTGATTGCTTAGCTAGTGTGTGGACTTGGTTTCATGGTCCATGGCAGCCTGTTTGGCACCAGAATAGTTAAACAAGAGAAGCTTTTTTAGTCACATAGAAGTTTTCTTTTTTTTTTTTTTTAGTAAAGAAAAACAAAGTGACTTAAAATTGCTGACAAAGTGATAAAATTGTCAGTGGAGGATTATAAAGTTCCTGTTCTGTGTTCTTTTAAGAATTCCTTGGTAAATAGTGGAGGCTAACACCCAAGATTCCATACCAGTTTTTCAGCTGTGTTATTTGTTTGAAGAAAGTTGTTGATCATATAGACAGTATTAAATAATTAACACAGTTTAGTCCTAATTTTGGTGTCTGCTAACATTTGGATGTTTTCGGTACAGTAACTTTCATCTTCAAAGCAGTAAAGCAAAGTTGATCTTCAGAACATTTTACAATAATAATCAGTTCTCAGAGCCTAAATATTTTCCTACATGAACACTTGGGGTTAGAAAGGTTACTGTCAGAGGGAAAAGGGACTATAAAAGTTAGATCTTATTTAAGTGAATGTTGAAGAAAGCCTAAAATGCTTTGGGATTTAATGATTCTTTTGTAAAGACTGAGGAAGAGTATCACTTCAGTCCTCTGTCAAGGGTTTCACAATCATTTTAATGATTGCTAATGTTCATTCTATAAAGTAAGAGAAGGCAGAGGAGTCACCTGGCAGATGCTTCAGTAAATTAAGGCTGACCAGAAATTTCATGGCTGTGGTTTCTTGCCAGTGTCCAGACCACAAAATCTTCATGGAGACTCCAGCCAAAATGGGGATCCTCATGTAGGGAAGGGGGTTTCTGTGTCAAATGGGAGCAGGATGGGGTGAATCACCCCGCAGCCTCTGCTCCCTTGGGCACCAGCCCTGAGCCTTTGGCCTGTTCAAGGCAGGGACATCACCAAATCTCCCCTTCCAGCTGCGCACTCCCTTGAATTTCCCTGCTTGTCCTCCTTGGTCAGGAAGGTTTTGGAGAACGTGGGACAGTGCTAACAGACGGAGCTTATTCAGTAACAACCTCAAAAGCTGCTGGGAACAATGTCTTTCAGGAATTTGGGAAACTGGTAGTGAATAGAATACTGAAATCTGTGTCTTAGAGAACAGGAAAGCAACAGCAGCTTCTTTTCTAGCTCATTATAAAACATCCCATTTGAAAAAGGAACGTTTTTTGTTTTGCTCTTTTTGTAGTTGTTCATTTTAGGTGAGAGCATAATTACTTCATGTTAATTGCAGTGAAAACAAATGGTAAAATTAACCAGAAGTGTAGATATTTTTTTTTGATAGTTGGAATCTCTTAAAAATCATGGTTTACTATTATGCTTGAAATGTATCTGTTACTAAACATAATGAAAACTGAATTTCAGCAGAAAATAATGATTTTGTCAGCAGTGCTCCTCGCGTCACTGCAGGAAGCTGTAAATGTCCCCGTGTTACCAGGCCGTGCACGTGTGACTGTGTATTAGTTCACATAAAGGACTTAACGAAAAAAATAAAAAAGAAACCACCAAAACCCAACAAACCTCAAACCTTGAATGGTTTAATTGTTGTTGTCGTTTTCCCCACGGTTAATCTAGACTCGTAAAAGCGGCCCTGACGTGAGGTTAGGATTTATCAGCGCCGGGCAGCCCACGCTAATTGGTTCGGCTCCGCGCTTCCCGCCGCGGCCGCGGCGCTCCTTCCTCGGAGCAGTTCCGTGTGCGGCTCCTCAAACGGGGAGCGAACGCTCAGAAGCGCCGGTGCCTCACCCCGAGGGTGCAGGGCTCATCCCGCTCCCCGCCCCGCACCGCCTGGGCGCTCCTCAGCAACGGCGATTGTTTTTTTTGGAGTGGAAGAGAAGCGCGGCAGGGCCTGCTCTTACTTGGAGTTAAAAGTGATAAACACTTTGGCAATAGGCGTTTTTTTCTAATTTTATAGAAGGTGCAAAACTGTGGTGTGTTTTGCTTGTTTTTAAACTTTAGGCTCGTAACAGGTTTTTCAGTATGAGTGTTCAAAAGCTTTTTATGGAAACCCCGAATATTTGCATAGGATTAGCCACCCTAGATTGAGCAAAAATTGTTTTAACCTGGTGTCTTGGGGTCTGTCAGTAGCAGATGCTGATGTTAAACATGAGTGCAGGGGAGGTATGGTGAGTTCCCTTCCCTGCTGTGCACACCCCGAGGGTGTCTGAGCCTGGCCACGCTGCCTCTGTGCCTTTTCACTGCTCCTCGTAGACTCTTCTTCCATTCACTGCCTTGCCTTTGGAACTGAACTGGGAATAATATATGCTTTGTTTAAGTTCACTGTGCTTCTGCATCTTGGACACTGAGTGCAGCCTGATTTCTCTCCACCATCTTAAAAAGGTATAGGAGAAGGAAAGAAGATACAACAAAGAAAATAAAGATCATAAAAGGTATCAAATTGCTGCTGTAGCAGTAATGGCTAAGTAGGGAAGGGTCTGTCTGGACCTAGTGTCCTGGATAACTGAGGAAAGATATGTTAAAAATCTGGAAAGCAGAGTTTGTTTCTTTAAACTTGCATTCTGGTAATTTAACGTAAAGCCCCTTGGGTATTTTAAGTAGTAGAAAATCCCTTATGCCCCTCTAGTCACCTTTTCTCTGATGTGAATGCATCTTGTCTGTTTTCTCTGTCCTCACTCTTGACCTGTTAATATTTTACATGAAGAAGCCAAACCAGCACACATAACAGGCTTTATTTACGGTTGTTCTGTACAAACAATATCTTTCTGCTTCCATATTACAGTTCACGTTGCTTCAGTACTTGGTGCACTGTGCTCATTAGAGCTTGTAGTGGTTCTTCATTATAGAAGCTCCCCTTCAAGAACAACATACTCAGATACTGTGCTTAGGAAGTCCTGAGATATCTTCCAGTTGTACATCCCAGCTGGGCAGTGTGTACATCCAGTGGCATGGGATCACCACCCTTCGTGAACTCAAGGACACAGTTTTTGCATTTTTCTAGCTTCACCATAGGACTGCCAGATCAAGTTTGAAGATGGTTTGGTCTGTGATTTCATGCTGCTTTGCTATAGCAGCCACCCTTGAAACAGGTTCCATAGTTATCCTAAAAGGAGTAATTTCTTGTGAGCATATTTGACTTAGACTCCTTCACTACAAAGCAAAGAAGCCTGAATTTAAGCTTATTTGTGCCGTCAAATGAGGAGAAAATACTGTTAACTGTGCTTGCTTTCTTTTTCACAGTTGCATACAGGTTTTGTTATTTTCCTGAATCTGAGGTATCTGCCTTCCCTTCTTCTTTCCAAAGCCTACTCTCAGAACTACTAGCCACCTGTAACCACTGAGTCAAATCCCTGTGAACTTGCTTTATATATCTATCCATTTCTCTGCACAGCAAGAAATGTAAGGAAGAAGAGGTAAACCAAGATCAGTCTTAGCAAATCTCCAATGATAAAGGAAGATCTTTAAAAGCATTACTAAAAATAACAGGAAAGTGTTAGATCCCTAAACGTGAGGTTTCTGTGCACATCGCACAAGTTTCTCCGGCTTGGAGTGATCTTTCCTGTTTAAAGGTAAATTAAAGGATGGGGCTTAAATAGGTGGGGTTTTTTGGTTTGTTTTTGTTTGTTTGGGGTTTTTTTTGGGTTTTGGGTTTTTCCTCCTAGTGCCTGTAAAATTAATTCCAGTACAAATCCATATTATTATGCAGCATTGTTCTTTGCTGGGAAATTATTTTTGCATTCAAACTCTAACATGGACAACGTGTTAACAGTTTAAAAATCACATCAACATTAGGGAAAAAGATTTAATACATTCCTGCTACCTTTCCATGCTACTCCAAAACTTACTGTCCTTCAAGGCTAAGTTCAGGAGTGAGAAGTGCAAGTAGCATTTGGTGTAAGGGTGAATCTGGTCTCAAACACAATTGCAGAATCTGAAATAATGATGAGTAATATTTTGTCTTTGTAATGAAGTAACTGTGCAGAAGGGGTGTTCCTTCAGAGCTAGTTTGGGCAAGTGGTGTGTGTGATCATACCCATGTAAGGCAGCGTTTTATGCTACTGTTAAATGTGTAAAACCTTTCTGCTGCTCAAGCATATAGCAAGTGTCCACTTACAGTATTTGCTTTAATATATGTACCCCAAAACTTGCTGAAACGGTGACTACCCTCATCCAAAGTGATACAGAAGTGAGTGCTGAAAGTTTTTACAAGGAAGGAGGGAGATGCTGATGGGAGCAGAGTCACCAGTTCCATAATATGCTCATATTAGTATCCAAGTAAACTCATTTTAATTACTCTTTAATTGTCTTTCTTAAAACACCAAGAACATGTCCACAGTACTGAGTATTAGTGTCATGCACAGACATCAATGCACTGTGGCCCTTGGACTGCCCTGGCTCCAGCTAAGTGTGCATCTCCTTTCTTCCCTCTGTCAGAACTTCATTTTGATGTGAGTAGCTTTTCAGCCGAGCTTAGCCTTTGTTGTTGCAATAGAGAAATCCCATTACTCAGTAGAGCAGTAAAACATAAAGAGGGGTGTGATACTGGAAAAACACATTGTTTAGGGTGTGTTCATTAGGTTGGGACCAAGTGCCCAGTCTTCAGCAGGGATGTAATCACACTGCCATCTCTGGAATGTGAGGAGACAAGACATGACGAGTTAGGGGAATTGCTTCTCTAGCCTTGCTGCTCTAGATACAGCAATGAGAAGGTAATGCTAGTGCAAGTCCAGGAGCTGTTGCCATAATAGGTCATGACACTTCTGATGTTTCAGCCTTTCCTTATCATGGAAGAAAATAATTTTTCTTGTCAACTGTTCTAGTTACTGGTTTTTTGAGTGTTACAGGGTAGCCAGAAGCAGTCTTCCTGCCTTTCTTCCTGATCTGATAGTTTTCTAGAAACATAACCTAAGCTAACAAAGCTCTTCACATTAAGGAAAGGAACTGTGAAAGATTTTTCAGCAGACCTTCTCTTGTCTTGATGACTACGAGGAGGTTGTGACACTGTATAAAAACACTGGTAAAGACAGGTTAGTGAAACAGGCGGGTTGGTATCTTTGTGATAAAGAAGTCACTGTGCTGAAGAAAATCTCATGCTGGTGCTGTTGTCTACCCCAGTTATTAAACACCTGGAGATTAAAAAGCATTTGAAAGATTCCTTAAGATGGGAAGGCTGTCTATACAAAGTCTTTCAGCAGGAGCATAAAGCTGTAAATTTATTGGATAATTTTAGGTGTGTTGTTAGTGTCCAAAGTGAACTCTGGTTCATGCAGTCTTTCATCTAACACTGAATTACTCATGAAGCAATGGGTTAAACTGCTGAAGGCAGGTGGCAATTTAGTCACTGTTTTAATACATTTTTGTGTTGACTTCTTAAGTGGCAGCTTTAAGTCCACTGAGTGATTTTACTGCTGATACTGTAAATGCTTTATGTGTGTCTAGAAGGAGTTAATCACATCTTTAAGTTTTGTTTTATAAAATGTTACCAGACTGCTCCTCTCTTCAAAGATAAGCAGTTAGATGAGTTGCTTTGCCAAACTGCCCAGTTTATGGAGCAGGTTCTATGTAGTCTATTTCTTCTAGATATTTTTCCATCCATAAAGTTACATTCTACCTCCCTTTTATTTTCATATGGGAAGAACTGTCTCAGTGGGGCGAAGTTTCCAATACTATTTACCTTATGGACTGGTGTCGTTCATGCATGTTGCTCAATGTTCAGGAGTATAACTGCTTTGTTTTGTCAAGGAACAGAGCAGATATGTAATATGTTACTACAATTTCCCCCCCCCCCCCCTCCCTCCGTAGCA
>VWZF01003891.1:1522816-1645553 GCA_013396755.1 Sclerurus mexicanus | reverse complement strand
CCCCCCCCTTCACTAGTTACATTGGCACAATTAAAAACCAGTCTGGCCATCCTGTGGTTTGTCGAAATGTCCTCTCTGGCCAGGCACACACAGCGATGGGAATGCAAGGCAGCAGCAATATAGTGATCGGTCAGTGTACTAAGTGATGGTTGCACTGTTACTGTCTGTCCAGTCATCACTACATATTTTGTAGGCATGGCAGGGACGATGAGTCTACTTCAAGGAAGTTGTCCTATCCCAGTTCTCCATTTGCTGTCTGGTGTAGCATCATCTCCTTTCGTGGGGGATTTGCAATTCCCGGTCAATAATGCCGTAATAACTTGTGTCAGAGGACAATTAGAGAGCAAGAGACTTCCGTATAATACTGTTTCTATGTTTTTTAAGATCTAACATTGGCTACTTGCTCTTTAGTAAACAAATGCCTTTTCTCCTTTCTTTCTAAATTTGCTAAGGCAAATTTTGAAAGCAGTGAATATCTTTAAGCCTTGCCTCCGTAGCTAGAGGTGTGCTCATTTCCTATGCTTGTAACACTTTTCTCCCTTAGTCTATAAGCTTAGCTCCTGATACTTCTCCAGAAGCCTTTTCCCTTTAAGACTTGGTCATTGTGCTTCATGACTTTCTTGTTAAGGGTCTTACATTGCTGGATATACTTTTTGGCACCTGTTCAAGTAATGAACCATGAAGGAAGAAAAGTAATGAATGAAACCAAAGCAAATTACCCACAATTGTGCTAATGAGAGAATTAACTTTTAACTGTAAAGACAAATGACATGATATTTGCACATATTTGTTAGCAGTTATCTACACCTTGACATCAGTTTTGGGATCCTTGGGGTTTATGTAGTTCCCTTTCCCTTCTTCCAATTCTACTGGCCAAATTAATATCTCATTCTGTTACTGTTTCATCCCTTTAAAATGTTTTAGGTGAATTGCTTTGGTTTTGGATGCCATTTGCAAGGCAGCCACGCTACAGAAAGTGCTTGATACCTCTTCAGATTTTTCATTACAGCAACCTAGGACTGTCTTGGAAAAATGAAACTGTGTAAACACTTCTCATTTAATTCCTTTTCTCTTGAGTCCCTTTGTGCAATAAGTGGTGCTTTTATTCTAACTGCAGGTAGGGAGTAGAGGCCAAATAGTTTCTCTTACTTTAGAAAGCTGAGTTCTTTCAGAGCAAGTGTGGGGAAATTTTTGCTTTGAACACTTCCAGTAGTTCAAAGATTGACTACTGTAACTTAATTTCATTAAGATCATGGAGGTGGGAGCTTGTTTGGCTGATTTTGGTGTGTGTGGTTGTCTTGGTTTTATTTTTTGGTTTGAATGTCTGGGTTTTTGTTTGTTTGCGTTTTGTTTGGATTTTTTTAAA
Organism: Sclerurus mexicanus; assembly: GCA_013396755.1. Classification (NCBI taxonomy): domain Eukaryota; kingdom Metazoa; phylum Chordata; class Aves; order Passeriformes; family Furnariidae; genus Sclerurus; species Sclerurus mexicanus. The sequence continues at coordinate 1,644,187 of VWZF01003891.1, read as the reverse complement.
ACCCTGCCTCCTGGGAATATTGCCTATTCATCTGGCTTTAGTAGCAGTGGTTTTCAGACTTTGGGAGAAGGAAGAAGCTGTTACAGCCACATAAAACACAGTTCCACTGGTTCAGTGGAGTGCCTGCAGCCACTTAAAGGCATGGTCTGGGAAGTCCTTGCTACAGAGTTATGTGTTCAGCATGCAGTGGATATCCTTTGATGCTCATGTAATTTGACTGCTACAGGATGGACTTTACTCATTTTTCAGAGAGTTTTACATTCTCTGACTTCATTCTTATCTCCTGCCACCCTGTGTTTTTGCTCAGTATGTCCCTTATCTTAGTGTTTACTGCAGATCCAGTTATCCACTGGAATTCACACACATACAAACACCCTCCACATTTATCACATCAGTACATTTATACTTTTTTCAAAAAAGTATTAGAAGACCCTTTAAAAACTTTTATGGAGGTTTTTATCCTGGGATGTCCATTTAGTCCAGCAGCAGAGGAGAACAGTCGTGTGTTTTCAGCTTTCCCCCATTGAAGCAGAACCGTGCATATGAAGTTTAATTCATCATATTCTTCAAGCTGCTGCCGGCAGTGAATGACTGACTTCCCTTGGGGCTGCTGATGCTGCCCTTGGTGCCACTCCCCCCTCCTTTCTGGGATTTCTGTGGCAATTCTGGTGGAAGTCTGTGCAAACTGTCTGCAGGGACTGCAGAAGCCCTGAGCACTGGTGATTTCCATTGTGAGGCGGATGTGTGTGATAACTGTAACCAAGTTTTTAGTATCACTATTACTCCTCCGCTGTGGTCTCTTTAACCTCAAAAGGAAACAAATGTTTCATAACCTGCTGGGGAGACTGCTTCAGTTTCTCCCCTGTGGCTGCCAGCTCCAAAAGCTAATGACAGACATCACAGATAATCTTTCAGACTTTGACTAGTTATGACTCAGGATTGAAAGCTAGTAAAGTCAGGGGCTCCTTGTCATCGTTGTTAAAATAGTGATAGTGCCATACCTGAATTGCTGCGATTGTGGAGTCATGCTGTAGCTTTTGTCCGCATGTGACTGCAAGCACGTGCGTACTGCTGAGCACCTGTATCCTCCACCTTGAAGAGGGATCATGTTCTGCAGTGCTCCTGTCTTATAACGGGATTTGTGCTGAAAGGCACATGTACTTGACAGAATCGTCTCTGCTTTCTCATTAATAGCAAAAAAAGTGTAGCAAATTTTGAGATTAGTTTCTTGTAGATTTGAATTATTGCAAATGGTAGAACAACAGAGCAACATATCTTTCAGTGACACTGAGTTCATCTTACTAAGCCAGCTGAATCCATCGGAACAGGGTTTTCTTTAATATGGTAGTTTTAAAGCATTGGTGCTATTTTTATTCTGATTGCTTAACAGTATGAGTATTTGATTATGATAATGTTGAGGTCATAGTCCATAACAAGGAGACTCTTTTTGTTTGTTTATCCTTTCTCTAAGGTCTGTCATTGCATGGCAAGATTGTAGTTTCAGAGAATTTAGGGTCTTTTATTTCTTTCTCTCCTCCCCTGCAGCAATTGCAAGAACTGTTTTGTTTTCAGGATTTCATCTCAATACTTCAGTGACAGACTTAGTTAATGAGCAATGAGGAGTGTGCACCTGCAGAGTTACTTATATATGATCCAGTAATTTGTCTGTATAAGGTGACTGACACCCCTTACCAGCTTCCCAGTCTGTGTTGTCGTGCTTCAGTTCCATTCTGGTTGCATACCTCAGTGTTCAGCCTTGATTTCATTTCAGCACTCGTGATCTTTCAGTAAATGAGTGAAAGCTCTTCTGCACAAACTCACTGTAATGTCTCTTCTTGGAAGTTGTCTTAATTTCCAAACTAGGAGACCCCTTTAAACTCTTCAAAGATGTACTTTTTGTTTATAATGCAGTGACAAGGACAGAGAGAAGATATGATGTTAAATGTTTCAGAAGAAATTGTCATCACTGTTTTTCATGTTGCCTTGCATTCCCTTTTGTAATGAAAGAATATTTACAAAGGTTTATGTGTTGCATTTTGGGGAGGGAGAAAACAACCTGAATGCTTTTCACCAAACAGTCTGACAGTGCCTAAAATTTTGCTATTGAAAGCTGTATTTATTTCATATTTTTCAGTACTGTATTTAAAGAGTTAAAAACACTCATAAGGTCACGTCATGCTTTGTTGTGATGCTTCTTTAATTGATGTGGTTTATGTTAACTTTCAGATGATTAATAGTCTGCATCTCTAATTTATTCCAGGGATATGATTAAAACTGGGTATTCTGGTCTTGGAATGGACTGATGACATGACTGGGGTGATGTTGACACACTGGTTTAAGCTGCATTAAAGACAGCGTGTATTAAATAGTATGTTTGGTAGGAAGGTTTTCCTAGCCAGTGTGGACAGGTATTTTTCCTCTTTCTTAATCCTGTAGTGTATAATTTGAATAATTCTTTGGCATTGCCTCTGCCTGAGGCAAAGGAAAATATGTTTCTTAATTAAATCTTAGTGTGATTTTACAATTCTTTCCTATGAGCTCTTAAGGACAATGGAGGAAAACACACATTACATGTTTTCAGTACTATAGTGGAAAATATATTTTGTCATACTGCTTGCTAGTACATCTGTTGAAAAGGGATTTTATTTTGTTTGTGCAAAAGATTTGCTGTAATAGTTGAATTTCATTAGCAGTTAAAAAACTTCCTTTGTTCACAGAAGCCAAAAACATTGACTAGTGTTATCTGGGTTCCATATCTGAGAGCTGTATCACAAACTGTGTGTCGATATATGTCAGGAAAAGCAGCAGGGGCATTCATCATGGTTCATTTGTCTTATCACTAAGTAATATCTCTCAGAAGCTGCTTCTGTTCAAGTTGATTGCTTTGCTATCTGCATTTTCTCTCTGCTAACTACTCATACTTCTGGAGAATGTAGAGCAGTATCTCATGGAAAGCTCTTTTTTCTTAGTTAAGAACTGTTCTTTCCCCACAAAACATGGTTTCAACATTTAAATCCCGTTAAAACTTTTGATGAGTTTTAGTGAATAACTGAAGTATTCCTCAGGTGTTTGCTTCAGTTCATTTCTAGATACTAAGTTGCACTAATGATAACTTCAAAAAGGAAAACAAAATTTAAAATCCTATTGTTAATTTAGAGTAAGCAACTTGCATTGCTGAGGACATGCTATGTGCTACTAGGTAGCAGTGACCCACAGGACAGCTTCCTGTTAAAAGGTTAAAATGTGGCAAAAAAAGAGGGCAGGCTATGGAAATGAACTTGGGGATCTTTCCTTCTTTATTTTTGTCACTTTTCCTGCTCTTGAGTTGCACCAGTTCAAACCTGTTCTCCCCACAATTTTGTTGTAGTTAATCTTTATTTTAACTTGCAGTTCTGCTGTGCTGCAGCATTGTCAGTGCCAATCGCTGTTGGTGGAGACGCCTGCGACTCTACCACACAGAAGGCAATCTTTTGTTAACCTTTTTCTAACAACCTCAAAACTCTTAAGTCATTATTCTTGATTTTGCTTTTGTTCTAATTCTGAGAAATTAGAAAGGTACGCATGTTGTCATGGGTGCTGCATATTGTACACTTGAAAACATCCCTTTCACTCTGCCTTGGTGAGATCTGCTGCACCCTGGTAAGCTCCAAAAGGCGTGCTGGAGCACTGAGTTTATCTGCATAGCTCTAATCCAGAAGTAAGTCTCTAACCTGATCTGTTTCTGCTCGTGGTGAGGGCGGAGGTTACTAGTTCTGCGGATTTACTAGAAGAGTAAACAATCAGAATAGGAGTGCCGGCTGTGAAAGTATCTTCTTGTGTGCCGTAAATTGGAACGAGGCTCCAAAAGCATGTTGTGCTTTAAGGAGAGGGAAGACTGTGAAACAGCTGGTGACCGATCCTACTGCACTTCTCCCATGGCTTATCCTACTCTTTATGCGAGCATCCCAGTCCCTGGGCGTCCCTGCGTGCTCTGGGGAGCAGGAGGCGGGTGGGAGCTCGGCGGAGCCGCCGGCGGGAGCGGCTCTGTCCAGGGTGCTGATGGGCGAGGGCACGGCCAGGCTGCTGTGCCGGGGCTGGGATCGTGCTGTGTCCCCTGGGAAACCTTCCCTGCATCCCTGGCTACTCACACAGTCAAGAACTTGTGTGTAGCTTTTGGGTATAAAACTGTTCTTGGTGACAGAAATCAGTGACCTTGTGGATTTTGAGGGGTAGCAGAATATACAAGTTAATAGCGGGATTACTACAGCAATAAGAAACTTATTAGACCCTTTAAATTAGAGTGCCTTTTGAGTAGTGTTTTGTCCTTGAGGTGGTTACAAGGGTTTATAGGTTTTACAGTGTGATGATAAAACCCAGTTTCTCCAAGAATATATCCACTTCCCATTCATCATGCTGGAACTGTCCACTGGCTTTCAGTGCGCAGGCAATGGGAGGAGGTATTGTTTGGTTGTTGGATGGATCAGAAAGATGCTTGTTCAGTCAAAGCAATTAATCTTTAAAATAGTGGGGTTTTAGTTCATCGAGTTGTCTCATATCTCTTGGTTCAGTGGTGTTTGCATATGTTTTAAATGGTCACTGTAGCAAAACTTAATAGCAGTGATGGCTAAAAACTGGAAAATACTATATCTAAAACGTTCCTTAATCCTAAAGGATTTTCTTTTGAATTTTCTCCAAGTAAGATATAAATCTTACAGTTACATTTGATTAAAGGTTTAGACTTTTTTCTTAATAAAACAGTAACATTGAAAAAGTCTGAAAGTAGGCTGTTAGTTTAGAAAGTGTCCTATTAGAAACTCGTGTCTGTGTCAAAATGCAGAACGCCAGAAAAAGTAATTAAAAGTTTTTATTTAATGAGACTTGATTATGAGATGCTGACTCTAAGGCCATTTGGAATCTTAAAAATCAATTTATGATCTTCCCGTTCCACATTAATGTGGACTTTTTTTTTATCCATAAATATTCATCTATTTGAAGAATTTGTTAGACACGTAGCAGTACAATTGTTGTGCTATAATTAAGGTAGATACTGTTCTGTGCAAGTGTGCACCATTGATGTGTCTTATAAGTGCTACCTGAGACAAAAATGTTGAGTTCTGATTATTAATTAGCTAGTTAATTTTTACATACTTTTTTTTGTTTTAGCTGGAGATACAGATGATCCTCCAAGAATTACTCAAAATCCTGTCATTAATGGGAATGTCGCGATGGCTGACGGGCATAACAACACTGAAGAAGATATGGAAGATGGTAAGTAAACATTTGATAAAAACATGGTTTGTTTGGTTTCTTTACTGTTATGATTTTGAGAAGAAAATGGTCCATAGCTTACCTATGTCCTCTGAATTGCAGCTTGTTAAAAACATTGAAACCTTCTGTCATTATAGCTGCTGGTTTTCTGTATAGGCATCCTTTTAAAATACTGTACAATAGGATTAGACTTCTGAGGGCTTGGGATTTTTTCCTCATACTCTTTCTAGGGACTCATTTTAAAATTGTTGTAAGTGCTACTGGCCATTGTTATATTTTGTGACCATCCCTTTAAATGTGCTGCAGCTGGGGCTTTGCTGAACAGTAATTTTGTCAGTTGTGCAATTCCTTCAGGATGTTTAGAATCCTTATCTGTCCTGCTCTCTTGTCAGGTGGCAGCTGTGCTCTGGTTTTGTCTTTGTATGGTAAGTCAGTGGTGACTATTCCATTGATGAACATCTTTTCCTCTCAATTCTGTTGCCCTTTTACTTGCAGATGTAAAGGAAGAAATAAGTATTGATGTCATGTTAATAAAAGGGGATATATGTTTTTGAAGTTTTTTTGTTGGTCAATTAAATGAAAATAAGGGTGTATGGTTTTCTTCTGTTACAGAAGATCAAGTAACTAAAAGTAGATGTGTCTGAGTTTATTTAAAGAAATGTAACAAATTTGTAATTTGCTTATGTCTATTCAGTGAAAAAAATGTGCAATGATACTTCTTTTTTTAGGAGAGGATATGAAGGGGGGAACTGTTCACTTTGAAGAACTAAATAAAATTGAGTTGGGAGGGGAGGCAACACATGAGTGGGATTTGTTCCACTCTAGTTTCATATTCTATGGTGTCTTGTGAGATACATTCAGGACTAGGCATAAACATTTAGTTAGATTTGTGCAAAAATGATCAGAGATTTTTTGAGAAAAATCAGTGTTTGAGGTTAAAGGTCAAAAACGCACTTACTTTCTTGTATTCAAGGAACATAGAATACTGATAGAAAATAGTAATGTTCCATGAAGAGAATGGGGTTTAAATTCAGGACAAAAGCACCTCATAATTGAATCACCTCTGTATCATTGGCAAAGATAAAGTTTCCTATGATCAGAGTCTCACGATAAAATAAAAATGAGATCTGCTTAACCTATGAATTTTATTTGTACGATTACCTAATTGCATTAGAGGGCTTTGATTTATTGCTCAGAGTAACTAGGTGAGATTGAAACAGAGAATTGTGTTCTTATCAAAAGCTGTTATAAAAGATGTTCAATGTCTTTGCCAGGCCATGGTATTTGGAGGGCGGCAAGAGAAGATCATGTGGGTGGACAATGACTGGCAAGAACAGCTCTGTTTAACTTAGACTATAAGTAGTGATGTTTATAGATAGAAAGCCTGATGGTGTTTGCTCTTGGTGCAGCCAGTACGTAACACATTGGTCAAGTAGCAAAAAAATTTGTCCCCTAATTTGTCTGTATATACTTGTACAAATTAGGCAAAAGGGACTTAGGCTGCAGAAATAGCTGATGAAACTGAGGTTATATCAGGGCTGACAATCAGATATACACTTCTTCATTCAGAATAAAATGGACTTTTTGACAAAAAAAAAATACTGTGAAGCAGTTTCTCTCAATTGCCAGCTGTTTGACTCCTCTCAGAAGCGGATATGAAGGTAGGGAGAAGAAGTGTCTGAAGGTATTTGATGAAAGGCCTGTGAGAGCTTCTCATGCCCTGGTGGACTTTCAACCTGGTTGGGAGCTTTGGCCCACTCTGCTTTGGGACATCATTCAGGGTTAAAATGTGATTATTAAGCAATCCTCATAATAGTTCCTCATTATCGTATTTGAATAAGGAGTGTCTGGCTACATCTTGGTGCTGTTATAGCTGTGCATTGACACAAATAGAAAGTGGTGCTATTGCAAAATGTTAGAGTTGCAAAAACATTCCTGAAGCCTTGCATCACATAAGTGGATGATACCTCTTTTCCAAGTCCTGTAAATCAGATTAGTTGCTTGCTGTTGCATTATTTACACACCAGTGCAATTGCTCTCTTGCTGTTTGTGCTCTTGCTAACCTGGTTTGCAGCCTGATGTGTGTGTGTAATGGACAGCTCGGAGATTCAAAAGATAGGAAAAACTGGGAAACATGGGCTTCTCTGATAAACATGCAGTTTTTCTTTGCTGTTATTCATTACAAGGAGTGTCAATCTGAGCTGATAGAGAATGCATGAAGAGAATTCAGATACCCCTTGAGTGAAATTAATGAGTTTAATGGTTCCTGCCAAAGAGGTGAACAATAAGATGAAAGGTTGATGCTTCCAACTGGGTCATAGAAACCAGCTTTCTGATGATTTTCTGAGTTCAAGAAACTTTTGAGGTGATTTTGTTCTTCCAGTTTAGCACATAAAGAAATGACTGATAAGATTGGGGGAAAAAAGGTGCAGCTCTCATCCCCTTTGCTCGGCAACCAGCCACAGGCATTGTGAGGCACAGGGAACAGGGGCAGCACTGGACCACCAGCAGAACTTTCAGATAAGGCTCTGTTCTCTCAAACACAGTGACTAGTACGTGTTTTTGCTCTGTATGATGTCTTGGCAATTAAAAAGAACCAGCTAAAGGAATGTGGTGTGCTCTGTAAGGAGAGTGACTTAATGAACCAGGCTTTGTGAGCTGGAATAGCAGCCTCTGCAGCTAAAGTGAAAAATAATAAAAACAAGGTTCGAATCGAGTTTTGTTTGCAAGTGCATCAGTATTCGGAACAGCACACAGAATAAATTCTCTTAGAAGTTAAAGTTCAAACAGAAGGTCCCAAGCTAAACATAAACTCACAGCTTTGCAATTACCTCCTGAAGTCTCATTTCTGTGAAGAATTGCAGAGGCTAGGAGGCCTTCAGAAGCATCAGTCTTAGCCATATGCTGGTATTGCATGCTGTATTTGGATCATTATTAAAATATTCATAGAATATTCAGTCAGTTTCCTCATTAATAATTCAGGTTCAGAATATTTTAATAACCTCAGTGCACTTTAAAGGTAGCAGAATTTACTAATAGAATAAAGAAATCTGCTTTTCTCTAAAGTCTAAACATTTAAATAGGTGCTTCAGTCTTAAAATGGATCATGTTCAGTATTTGGATCTCTGATTTGAAGGATCTTTGTTGTGTCAAGGTGTTGATTGTGGCATTCATCTCATCAGTGAAAAAAATATTTTCCACATAGCAAATACAATGTAACTTCCTGAAGCACTGTCAGCTGGGTGTGTTCTTTTTACCTTGTGTTCAGTATCATATGTTGTTTTTGTAGTTTGGGGATCTATAGAAGTCTTACTTGCCATTCACTACTAAATTATCCTGCTGCCAATTGCAGTCTTTTGCTGGAAACTGGTAGACATGTTTGTGATGGCAAAAAAAAAGTTCTATTTATTGATGTGCTCAAATAATTGTCACATTTGCTATATAAACTGCATCTTTTTGATGTAATTCATCTTTTAATCAATTATACTTGCTTAAAAAATGGGCTTTCTGAAAGGAAAGGAACGTTGTTATTTTTAAAGAAACTTCTATTTTAGGGTTGACCTGTGTTACTAGGCTGCATTTTTGTGGAGTAGTTACTACTGATAGCTGAAATATTTTACAGAGAAGAGTATTCTTCCCTGGTTGAGCTCTCATGCACAGGTTTTCCTGAAAAGAAACCAAGACATACAGGCAAACTTTCTCTGAAGCATCTGCAGATGCTGCGTGGGCTGCGTTTTTTAGCTGACACTGTAGCAGCACTGCTGCATCCTTGTACTGAAGTGCTCTGAAAGCTGCATCAAAGGAGGCAGAAACCAAACTTGGCTCGTATTTTGGAAGCTTAGACTGAGCCCAGAAGCACTGATCTTACTGTGAGTAGGGAGGAGGGCTTCAGCTGGTTTGAGATACACGTGACGAAAGACTGATTTTTAAATTGTTAATCATGTTACAGATTTATTTTATCCTGCTTGCAAATCAAGTTTGAGAGTGTACAGCTCCTGGCGGCAGCTTGTCTGGCTTTTGGTTATAGACCACCAGCTCTCTACTCTGTCAACAGGCAGCAAGTAGTGAAAATGGGTAGGGAACAGTTTTTAAGTTAGTGATAAACTATTAGTTAACTACACTAACTTAGCTGTAGGGGGAAAAGGAGAAAGTAACCCTTTGAACTCTTGTGTTACTGAGGAAGCTGACAGCACTGGGGTAACACAAAGGAAAGTCCTTGCAGGTGCAGAGGGGAGAGGAAGCTGGTTTGGGCTGTACTACTGTCAAGAGACAGTTGGGGATGCTTAGGGCTGTCAGGCCATACACAAATTAGATCAACTGGGTTGCCATTCAGAAGTAGGACAACTGCTTGAAAACTGTTTCACAAGGGCGAAAAACAAAATCTGTCAAAGCTCCCTGGCAGCCGTGGATAAAACTTGCTAATTTTTTGTATTGAACTGTATAATCTTTACACTGTTGCATGTTGTAATCAAGAGTGTTTCATTTTTTAAGTGAGGTAATGACCAGAACTCGCCTGTCTCTTGAAAAAATGGTTCAGCAGTGTCTCTGGTGCTGTGCCAAGCTGAGTGCACTGCTGCTGTGCATGCACAGAAAAACACACTGGTTGTATAGTGTGTGTCTTGTCACAATCTCATGATCTGTTTTTTGGTTTGGTGGTGGTGTACCTCAGTGCTTTTTGATTCCAGGTGTCACTGCATGTGTGACACATCTTCAGTTCTGCATCCCTGTGGGTGGTGTGAGAATAGCTGAGTGACCACGGGTGCTGCCTGCTGCCCTCTGTGCTGCTGAGACCTCCTCACACCCAGCAGCAAACCAAACCGTGTTACACAAGTGACAGGCTGGAACCATGGAAGAGGAGGGGAGCATCTTGTGCATCTCTGCCCTGTGGAATTGCTGGGATTAGTTGCAGTTATTTCTTCCTTATGTGCAATATGAGGCATGTCACAAGAAAGAACCCAGCCCTGCGCCTTGCTGAAGCTGTCACAGTCTCCAGCACCCTGTTATAGCTCTGTACAACAGAAGCACAACAGATTGTGGTATATGAAGAACTGGCTATGTGGGAAGTAGGCAAAATTACTTTAATTGTGTGTGTCAAAATAAGCTCTTAAAAAAAAAAGTGTCTCATTTAACTTTGTTTTAGACCATTTAAAGTCTCTAAGGCTTTGCATACCCCAGAGAATACAGGACCCTACTCTTGAGCTATTATTCAGCAAACTGGTATGATATTTCAAAAAAAAAAAAATCCAGCAGCCAGTTTATGGGGCTCATCTGTTTTGACAGCACACTGTTGCACGCCAGAAACAACTAAATGCTGACTTGGTATCAACAGGGCATTTGAACAGATTGTGAAAATCCCTTGTGCATGTGAGTTCATGCAGGGAGCTGACTTAAACTGTGCTGTGGAGATGCTACACAAAAAGAGTTAAGAGTGGGCTGTGGTTTAGTTGTAAAGCATTTGATGTCTCTGTCTTGCTGCACCTGGTGCTTTAGAAGAAACTTGAGTGGTAACAAATTCTAGTGCTAAAGAAGTATTAAGGGAAATAGTGTATAAAAGGAACATGACTTTCAGTGCTCCAGTTGCCTGAATGGTGCTACGGTGTTTTTCAAAATGAAAAAATTGAAACTTAAGTAATAAAGTAGTTCAGTGCCTCTCTGGCATGGGGATGTTTTTGTTGCTTCCAATATCCCACTACATGAAACTTGCATGATTTTTGAAAATGGCATTTTGGAGCAAAGAACATCCGGTTTTTCCAATTATTGTGTGTGTGTTACAGATACAAGTTGGCGATCAGAAGCAACATTTCAGTTTACAGTCGAACGCTTCAACAGATTGAGCGAGTCAGTTCTCAGTCCTCCCTGCTTTGTACGGAATTTGCCATGGAAAATCATGGTCATGCCACGACTCTACCCGGACAGACCACACCAAAAAAGTGTAGGATTCTTCCTTCAATGCAATGCTGAATCCGATTCCACGTAAGACCCTCTTAATTATTGTACAAGTCCTCGCTTGATACTGGTTAATCTATTGCAAGAAATACAAACATGTACAAAAAAATATTTTACCTAGCTTTCTGCAGGAGGAAAGAATTCCTGCAAAGGTTGGAGTCCTCTTTTCCCCCACCTTGCTGGATCTTATAGCATAAGAGTAAGCCCCTCTTTAGGATGAGCTGAAAATAGCTCCTGGTAAGGTAGGTAGGTAACTGCTACCAGTGAAGGCAGAGCAAGGTGTGAGAGTGGAGTTCATCTCTCATCAAGAGAGACACAAAACACATACTTCTTCTTGGAGTCCTGCGTGTAAATCAAAATTGCTTATATTAGAACACTTTTGTAAATAATAGAAAAATTTTAAAGGAAAACTACAAATTTCTGGGGAGTTCCTGCAACTTATCCTGCTAGAGTGCAGACCCCTCAGGTATCCTTTCCAGTAGGGTAACTCCATTCTTGCACCAAATCTCACAAAGCTTGTTGTTCAGTCTGAATAATAAGTTGCTTGTTTTCATTGTTTTTGTTGTTTAGAAGGTGAGTGCTCAGTGCAGGACATAAAGAAAAAGTTGCAAGCATATTAACAAGTCACAGGAGAAGTGATTCATGTCCAAGTAGTCACAGTAAAAGGATAATGTGATCTTCAAAAGTACCTGTTACCTGCAATTGCCTCACAGTACTTGCTTAATAGTGCTGTTGTTCTAAGAATAATTTCCAGTCCAAGTTCACATTCATAATGTGGCTTCAGAAAGCCCCAGAGGTTCATGCTCTCAATAACAATTAACCAAATCTTAACATCTAATAAGGAAAAAAATTCCAATGTGTGAAAGTAATTTACCAAAAATCCTTAACAAAAAATTATGCCAATGACTATAATAAGCTTGGTTTTGAATGGGTTTCAAGTGCTTCTTCTGTATTTATAGGTCATGGTCCTGTCATGCACAAGCAGTTCTCAAGATAATAAACTACAAGGATGATGAAAAATCATTCAGTCGTCGTATTAGTCACTTGTTCTTTCATAAGGAGAATGACTGGGGCTTTTCCAACTTCATGGCCTGGAGTGTAAGTAATTGGACATGTATTAATGTATTGCTAGATAGGAGCAGTTTTGTACTTGTACTCCTGCATACTGACATGTTGATTAAAAAGGGTATTTTTTCCAAGCTGTTATTTTTTCTATCATTGCTGAGGATTGCTTTTCAATTTCTTAAAAATTCCTGTACTTAAAGTTTTGTAGAGTGCTTCTACTTGTATTGTAATTTACATATTCCCTTATTATTTTCTCCATATATGAGTGTTTGTGTTTTGTTTCCACTATGTGATAGTCAATTACATTCTGAAGCAACATCAATTTGTTTGCATTTCCATGTGTTCTCTGTATATGTGTATTTAATACCTTAGCAATACTACTAAGGTTTATCTTGAATTGTGACAGCTTTTTAAGCATTTGCAAAGGTTTTGGAATATTATGCAGAAGAAGTAGAACATTTGATTACCAACTTGTGTATCATCAAAAACTGAAAAACGACTGGAAATCTTAAAAGGCAGGAGCAAGTTCCCTGTATTGAGACACTAAAAAAGGATTAAAATATATTAGGCTGCAAAACAGCTGTTTTGGTGTCCTTCAGTTTTTCTTCTTCAGTTCATTATTACTGATAGCTCAGGCTTGGAAATTAGAAAGTGATGTCTAACTGGATGCTTCACTGCAGTTGCAAGCTGCACTTTTCATGTTCCTGTGTCATTCCTGTTTTACAGGAAGTTACTGATCCTGAAAAAGGCTTTATAGAAGAGGACAAAGTTACTTTTGAAGTTTATGTTCAAGCAGATGCTCCGCATGGAGTGGCGTAAGTACCTTTGATTAAAAAAAATAAATAAAAGTCATAATTCTAATGCTTTTATGTTGCTTGAGGTTGTTCAAGTATTTTGTCTTAGTACCATTTGTAGCTCTCATCAGTCATTCTCACTTGGTCCCTTCTAATTGATGAATTCTCACATGGGAGTATTTTCATAGTCACAGAGATTTTTGTATAGCTTAAATTTGTTGGTGTGAGTCAGCATAATGTTGTGGAACCTCAGCTTCTGTGTAAGTTGATTTCTGGTTTAACACCTCTGCAATTCTGGACTCAGCATTTGTGATCTTTTAGCTGATGGGATCTCAGATGCAATCAAGTGGCTTTGCTGCCTAATTTGCCTTGGTTTGCACTTGTAAAACTTTTCTGAGTTGTTCTATTCCATGGCGCTTGTAAGCAAAGTGGTTGTACTGAAATGGAAACTTGCCCTTAACAGTACTGCTCTGGGTTCCAGTACACTTGCATAATACCTAATTTTTAAAAAGGAAAACCTAATAAAATCACAAAGCATTTGATTGCAAAGACTGTTGTTACTGGCAGGCAGTAGTGAAGCGTAGTTTATTTGAACCTTCAGTAGCAGTGAAGAGTAGCTGATACCTACCAGCAGCGCTACCTTAGAACAAGTGCTCTTTATTGTACTTAATAAAGAACTATCTGGTTTTTAACCACTAACTGTCTTCTAGGTGGGATTCAAAGAAGCACACAGGATATGTTGGCTTAAAGAACCAGGGAGCAACTTGTTACATGAACAGTTTGTTACAGACTTTATTTTTCACAAATCAGCTACGAAAGGTAAGCAGCAAAAGAAAACGAGATTGCTAATTGAAATAGCTGATGCCATAAGTGCTTTAAAACAGAGCTGTGTGTTCCTTTTGCCTCCTTGAAAGAGTTTCAGCTTTCATGGTGATGCACATCTTCCTGGAGGCTGAGTACAGGAAGGTTGTAGTTTGTGGAACGTAAGCTTTTGTCTTTTGTGGAAGCAGGCAGAGCACCTGGGGAAGACCTGAGCTTAAGGGGTGTTTCTTTGACTGTACTGTGTGTTAATGCTGCTAGGAATGGCTCGGGGGAGGGAAAGGGGGTGACTGCATCTTGCAGATGAAAGTTGGAAGTAATTTCCCTTTTTTGAAGTAGTTAAAATAGGGAAGTCAGTTATGGCTTCTCAGCCCATAGACAGTGTAAAAAGATACACCGGCATGACATTTGTTCCATCTTGTAATTTCTATTACACAGCTCAATTTTCTGTTACAGTTAGCATCTTTGTAGTGATGGGAGGCATTATAGTTTCAGTAGTTTAAACTCATTTTATGTTTGCTTTATTGATATTTTTTATTTACTGTAGATGTTATTTGTTTTCTGGAGTGTCCTATTGATCCTAGTTTATCTTCTGCCCATTTCTGCACTTACCTGTATGTCTCTTAGTGAAAATGAACTGTTCTAATTTAGGCTTTCTGTTGTGTAGACTAGTTGTTCCATTTGGTTTAAACTTTCTTTTGCCTTTTTATTGTACCTGCTTTCCACTGTCTTCAATTTTCCACCATCTTGTTATTCATATCACTGTGGCCCGCAAGTGTCCCAGTTGGCGTTTCTTTTTTCTCCTTTGCAATGTGCTGTTTGTTCTGAAATGCTGCAAAAAGTAACACTTCAAACTCCAGTAGACTGTAACTGAGATCCTACCAATGCCACAGACAAGAAATATATACTGGACTTGTTTTACATGATGCCCCTGTTTCTTTTTTGCAGGAGGTATAATTCACTCATTCAGTTTTTCATTTATTATAATGCCTGTTCTTTTTGCTCAGCTCATAACTCATAATGTTTGCATTTTATGGTTTTGGGCAACTTCACTTCCCTCTTCAGAGAAAAAAGTACTTTTGTAATGACTCCATCTAATCCAATTGAGTAGTTTGTTTTAACAATGTCGTGTAGTCAGTAAATCAATATGTACCATGAAGTGATCTTGTTCTGTGAAGAAGAAATTCTTTTTGTGATACAGATTTGTTTCAACTGGACTAATCTTTTCAGGCATTCCCCTGCACTTGTCCCTCAACCCCGAAATAAATAGCAGCTTTTACTGAGTGTTAATATCTGGATAGTGGCCATATGAGGAAGCTTTAGTTACTGGCTGGTAGCTGCAGCTTCCTTTATGGAAACGTTCCTGTACGTCAGCTGGAATGCCACTGGTGCAGATCAGGAAGAACTGGTGGTTGTCTGGTCTGAAAATAGTGATTTTTACATTTTGTTTTCACTTTGAGCAAACTCATTCCTCTTAAAACCGAGTAAAATAAAATGTGCAGCATCCTCGGCTCGCTTCTCACCATATCCATAATAATGCTCGTTACTCAGAAGAAATAAGGATTTCTATTGCTGTTATTTAGAGCATTGTTCCCAGAGAAGCTGCTGTCAGGAGCAGAGCTGGGGAAGCAATGAACAATAGCAAAGGCAAGCAGGTACCTATGGAAAGTGAGACCCTAGGGAAGCGTGGGAGAGGATTGATGGAGAGGTCCTTTCTTCTTTGCTCTGCCTCCAGACAACAGATGGGAGGTTCTTGGGTGTTTGAAATGAGACCTTCCTTTTCAGCAACCAAGTGGCTTCAGTGGTAGAGAACAAAGCAAAGGAACTTTCTGTTCTGAGCATATCTTTGTTTGTGACTGATAAGTGTGTGCTTAACTGTAGTCCAGGTAGGCAAAGAGCAGTGTTAAAGTCCCAGATGGGTCCAGGTTTGACCTTTGTTCCAGGAGTTGTCACAGAACTGTCATTAGTGCCTCCAGCCCGGTAGTGCTTGTGGCTGTATCCACTCCTTCTTGAAACCTTTTGCTGGTTCCCTTGAAAAATTCCCTGCAATTCATGAGAACATTGCAGGATGTTCGTATAACTACACTAAAATAATAACTACTGCTCCAGTGCATTTCTCCCTGATCTGGCTCTCCTTAAATTATCCAGTGTATTTCAGCCAGCTTTGGGATTTCATACATCGTATTTTCTTCCCTTCTTCAGGTAATTCTTGGCTTTAAGCAATGTGTTCAAGGTTATCTGTAGCATCCTTTTATTATGTAAATATCTAAAATTTTTCTCATATCTGTCTATTGCTTATAGCCATTGCCTATACATGTCCCTATTGCTCTTTTGTGTTCATTTCCTGAGGGAACTTCTCAGGTGTTAAATAAGAGGTTCTGTTTTTTTAAGTGGATCAAAATGTCTTACTCCTTGATCTTCAGGTCAAGCTTTCAGAATTTGGCAGGGTAAGACATAAAATTAAAGGTTTGTAGAGGATCGTATTTGAGAAGTGGTTTGTTTTAGCCTGGAGAAACACTCTAAGCTTAGAGAAATGAGCTTCAATACTACCTGTGTACACAAACGGGATGGGGAACCAAGAAAGGCTGTGTTAAATGTTTGGTTTGTAGTAACATATAGAATTTGAGAAGAAATACAACTGATGTTTTTATTCCATGACAGCTGGAATGTAGGAATTAAAAGTAAATTGTGAATAACTATTTTAATATTACTTTAGAGATACAGGAAAGGAATTAATTGTCCAGATGGTATATGAGGAAAACAAATGGGAACTAAATGCAAAGGATTTGATTAGGATGTTAAAAAATTAGTAGGGATTGATTAGAGATTTGGAAGATTTAAGGTGGTCATTCAACTGTTTCTGCTTGTATCTTTAGCCAGTGACACCCACTCATAAAAGGGTTCATAAACTGGGACCAGGGAGAGGTTTTAAGTTCACTCTGTGAGATGCTGTTCATACTTTAAAGCAAGAAATAACTTGCTTGTAAAATCAAAGGTATAATTCTAGCTGTTCATATTTGAATTGGAGTTTGCTCAGATCGTCCCGTTTAACTGCAACTCTGCATTTGGATGATAAAGATAGAGCAAATAAGAATTACTGTCTTCATTAGCTTATTAGAAATATTCTGAAATTGCATGTTCTGACCTTTGGATAGATAGTTTCATAATCAGTGTGGTCCAGCTTCTCAATAGGATGTGTGGAGAGGTTGTGGGATCTCGGTTGCTGGACGTGCTCAGAACTCAGCTGGATCTGATCCTGAACAACTGGACCCAGCTTTGAACTTGGCACCTCTATGGGCAGGAACAGAGTTCAGAACCTACAGAGTTCTCCTCCAGACTGCATCACTGCAAACTCTTAAAGCAGTGCTTAACTCATGAGGAAAGTTGAAGGTTTATCAAGTTTCAACAGTTAAAACCTGGTGCTGATGATAAAATTGAAGACGCAATTTTCTTAAATTTATAAAATTATAAAAGCAGTTTAAGCAAATCTCAATTAAGTGGATCAAAGGAAGACTCTCTAATTGCCATTAGGGTGAGGCTGGGCTGTTCTTAAAATTACCCTCACAAAGAGTTTTGTTGGCTGTCCTTCATTCATGATACATTTCAGTTTATTTCTATTCATGTTTCCCTTTCATATGTGTAAGTACTACTAACTATGTAGTTTGCAACTAAGTAAAACATAAAATTTGGAGTTTACTAGTGTTCATGATTCTGCTTTAGGTCATCTCTGTTCACTGTTAACTTTTGAAAATTAAATTAAAAGTTTTAAATATATAGTCATGAATTATGTTGCTTTACAATTGCATAGTTAACTGTTGCTTTTCTGTCAGAATATGAATTTGCTTTATGAAATTGTTTTTCTTAGTTCATTTTATTAATGTAGCTATTCTGATGATAGTTTATTTTTTGAAGTGTTTCTGATGTTGTGCTTTTATAAAATGTGGTGATTGTTCAGAACTGGAATAGGAAACCGGCCCATCAACTTCTTAGCAACTTCTTTTGCCATTTTTCTTTCTTCTTTTCTTTTTTTGCCACACCCTAGTGTTCTTTTTGTATCCGCTTTGTCTTTTATCTCCTGTCTGTCCCATCTGGTTCCCAGCACTTCTGTATTGAGCTATCCTGTCAGAGTGAAAATGTGTTTCCCCAGCAATTCCCAGCTGCCTATGGGAAGTGCTAGCCTGGCTCTGTATGTAGGGCACTGAAGTACAGGGTAAGTTAGAGGTGCTGCACCCCTCTGGAATCCAGGCTAAGGCACAAGCAGAGGGAGAGCCACTGAGATCCAGTTCAGCACTTCACTCAGAAATGGATCATTCTCTGTAGTTTCACAGGCAGAAATTCAGGTGACAATTTTTCTGTGTCTTAACAGGTTATTTTCTCACATGCTACTTAATATTGGAGTCTTTTTGGTTTCATCTGTTGTTACCTAATCTCCTTCCAGAGTTGTCTGTTTTCCTTTCATGTTTATGCTTCTTAAATGAACATGTCACTGTACACACCTTTTGTTTGCTCTTCCTTTTCCCTGTTGATGTACACTTTCTAAAAAGTGAATCTCATTTCAGTTCCTATTGAACTCTCCTAATCCTTGTTTGGTCTGTTTGTGTAATTTCTTTGTTCTCAATCCTTCCCTGATCACTGTAATCAGTGAATGAATTGTTAAGATGTTTATTTGCTGGACGGTGATGATGTTAAGTAGGAATGAATGAGTGTATCAGGGAATCTCAAAGCTTCCTCTGACATCTTTCTCCATGTGGACCATTTCTGTTTTCATTCACTTGTTGTCCTTTATGGTTTCATGTGGTTGCTTTTTCACAAAACAAGTTATTTTCAAAAGCCTGTAGTATTGACCACTGTATCTGTTCCTACTGTGATGATTGCATAGACATACCAGACATCATAACACTTTTGAAAGTGTAAAATACATTAGTGCATTTACTGTTCTAGGATGGAATAAGGGAACTATTTAGATAAAATAACCATCAATGGAATCTGTTGTTCACATCTTTCTAACCACTGTGCTCTAAGAGACATTCCAGACAATTAACATTTTTACACTACAGCACAAAATTTTTTCAGACTGTTTTGAAGTGATGATTAAATTGAGTTCTAAGAAGGAAGTCACTGAAGAGGAAAGAATGCATTAAACAATATGAGCAATAAACTTTTCCTTAGATGCTAATTGGACTAAATGCTTTTTCAGGCTGTGTACATGATGCCCACAGAAGGAGATGATTCATCCAAAAGTGTTCCTTTAGCATTGCAAAGAGTGTTTTATGAGCTGCAACATAGTGACAAACCAGTTGGAACTAAAAAGTTAACAAAATCGTTTGGGTAAGTTTCAGAAATTTTTACTATTTATTGGATTTTTACAGGCTTCGTAAAGCTTTTCTTTAAAAAGTTTCTACTTAAATTAGGTTATTTTTAGCGGTGCAGAGAAGTCTTAATATAGCAGTGTTAATTGTTAACTTTTCGTAGTTTACTTAGGTTTTTATTTATAGTCAATGCTAAAGCCAGCTGATCCAAAAGTCAGATTTTTTCAGAAGGGGAATGGTACACAAACACAGCTGTTAGTAGCAGGGTTATAATTTACCTGTTACCTGAAAATTGTGTGATGCATTTGGCTTAAGTAAAATTCAGAATAATGTAGTTGTTGAAACATTGCAGTTGATGTATTGTTAATGTCTTTTAAAAAATTGATTCTGTTTAAAATTTAGGGAGTAGCAGTAATTTACATTTCCATGTTGTTAGTTCTGCACTGAGGGCTGCTGTAACATGATTTAGAACCGTTTAATGCTGTGTTCTGTTTCGTGATTTAAAGCTTAACAAGACTATCAGCTGCATGAAGTAAAGGTGTCTTTGCATTTCCTCGTTCTAGCACCCTCTTTTCCTCCAGAGAGCATCCACAAAAGGGCTTGCTTCTTATATTCTTTTTTGCCCAGTGTTTAGTTGACTGCCTGGTACTTTTTTCCAGCCTGGTCCTATTTCTCCTGAGGTTGTGTTAGAGGGTGTAATTGTAAATCTGGAGTATCTAGACACAGGATTATACAATATAGCTGCATAGAGGGTGAGATTTTCTGTTTGTTTTACTAGCTCCATGTTTCAATTGAGCACAAGGTAGGACAGAAAGATTGTTAGCATAACTTTTACAAGCCTTCTCTTTGTATGTTGTGTAAGAATGGAGTAGGATTTTATTAAAATCTGTTGTAAAATACTGTATTGTGCATTACTTTGTTCTACTGTATTTGTAGACTAGTCATTTGGTAATATTGACAAGCACTTTTTTGTTTTAAAACACATTAGGAAGTTTGTATCATCTTTTTCATGCAGCTCTCCTAGTGTTCATCCTGCATCTGCTGCTAAAGCTTATGGTGGTGCTCTGCCCTCATAAGACTCTTTGTAACCCCTGTCTCTGCAAACTTAACTTTTCACCTCTTGGGGGAATTTTAAGATGAAATCAGTAACCTCAGTGTTGTATGTTTATCTGATTGTACCCTCTTCCTACCAGCACACTGTATATTTAGTTTATCACTGCTCCTGCTCTCCTGTTACATTGGAAGGACTTGGTGAAAGTGTAAATATTTCATCTTGAATTAAGATCCCAGCTGTGTCATCTTTAGTAGCATGAAGAGACCTTTCCCGAGGGTGTTGCAGATGCTTAATTTTGTATCCCGAGAGCAAGGTTTTAAAAATGTGTTCATGCCTGCTTTCATTTTTGGGAAGGAGTTTTTGAATGTGTTTCAAGATCTGGGTTTCCCTCTCCCTTCCCTCCCCATTGCATCAGAGAGGGTTGTCTGACCTTGTAAGCCCTACCTAGCTGCTCTTTAGGGTATTACTTTTTAGTGGGTGTTGTGAGTTTCTACCTAGAAAGTGATGGCATGTCTGAAGGATCCCTTTAATCCTAATTTTAGTATGTGACCTTTTCTTTGTTTTGTCTTTAAGCTGGTCAGTGTTTGAAGCCTAGGGAGTGAGGACATTATTTTCCATTCTTAATTATCTGACAGGTCACTTCATTCAGTTTTTTAAGTGTGGACCCACACACAGTTGTTGGCACATTTTTGAGATTAGTGTGCTGCCTTGTGACGGTGGGAGTGAGTCACAGGGAGGAGAGTGGGAGGGAAGATAAAGTCAGTAGTGCTCCTGCTCACCCCTGTGCTGGTGGCTTTCAGGGCTGGGGTGGAACATCACGCTGAAACTGGAGCCTACAGTCAGCAGAGCTTATTTCATATGGTTAGGAGTGGGGGCTGCTGCAAAAAGAGTTGTCAGAGACTTAAAACTCAAAAAGCATTCTTGAGTTGAAGTTAAAGAGCTCACAGGCGAAAGTGTTTCGTGCTGGAGCCAGACACATTTTATGTTTCTCATTCCAGTGAAGGCAGCAGTGCCCGGTCCCTTGGCTGCACTGTGCACATGGGCTCTGAGGCATTTAGAGGCTGCTGCTCTCAGCCCTGCTCTCACACGGGTGTGTTTGCGCATGGACAGTTCAGAAAGCTGCAGGCCCCCTTGGAGTTAGTGTGTGCCCAGGATTAACTGTTTAGATGAGCACAAAGGAGCCAGTATTTCCTCTAAGTCCATTTGCTTCCTTTCATGTGCTGAAATAATCCCTGAACACTACTTGACTGCACCTGAAGGGCCCTCAGAAGAGAGGCAGCTAGAAACATGCTGTGGAAACTATTCTGACAGCATTGAATTGCTCCCAGGCCTTTCCTTAAGAGTGTTTTTGGCACGAACTGAGACTAGCTTGTAGACTGGGAGAATTCTCCTGCCTCTCCAGCTGGCTCCGGCTGCCTTCCCAGTCCCTGTCCCCAGTCCCACAGAGGAGAAGGCAGGTGGGCACAGAACGGCTGCCAAAACGTCTCACAAGTTCAGTGCCCCTCCTTCCTGCTCGGGAGATCCTGCAGAACCAGAGAGCCTGTGCAGCAGCCAGTACTACGTCTCAGCCTTCACCTCTTGCTGTGTATTGCATCCTCTGTCTGCAAAGAAATCACAGAAATGTCGTTTACAGAGCTGTAAGTTTTCTTCACAATTAGTAATGTTGTGTTTATTTGCCTTACAAAGGTGGGAAACTTTAGACAGCTTCATGCAACACGATGTCCAGGAACTATGTCGAGTGGTATGTTTATGCTATTTCTTTCTGATCTGTGATGTATAATGTTGTCTTTTGATACTGTGTGTATATATATAACAATAGTAAAATTTACTAACTGTCTGAGTAACAGTGGTCTTGCTTAATTTAAATTAGGTTTCGAACACAGAGTTTTTACCTTGGTTTATTTCTCTTTAGGAATGGAATTGGTTGTGGCCTTTCGTGGGTGGGGAATTCATAAAGAATAAGGGAGCTGGAAAGTAACTAGTAACTAGCTAGTGATGCTTTTATAGCCATGGAGAGAAATGCAGTTATGAAGATGTGAATACATTGTTACTTCTGTGGGGTTTTCCAGATTCAGAGGAATGTACCTGGAGTAGTCCTCAGTGCAGTTTTTTAGGGGGAAAAGGAGGAAAGGAGGATTTAAAGGACTAGAAAGGAGATACCAGTACAAACAGGCATCATTTTTATCTAAGTGACGTAGAGTCTAATCAGTGGTCATCTGTATGTGATGAGTAAATTAAAAACCTGTAAGTTCATCTTACATAAAAACAATTTTTTCTTTCAGCTGCTTGATAATGTGGAAAATAAAATGAAAGGCACGTGTGTAGAAGGCACTATTCCTAAATTGTTCAGAGGGAAGATGGTGGTATGTATTTAATACTTCTTAAAAAGATGATTAAATTCATTCTATTACTTGTATACATTGAAATTCTGTGGGTTTTTGTTTTTGTTTACAGTCTTATATCCAATGCAAGCACGTAGACTATCGATCTGAACGAATAGAAGATTATTATGACATCCAGCTAAGTATAAAGGGAAAGAAAAATAGTAAGTGATACTTTGTGATATACACCAATTAAATACTTCGACATGTTGGACTTTAGTGCCTGATGATTTCAGATGGTTTTGTGGGTGCACAGCAATTCAAAAATCTTTGCTTCAAGACACCTCATTGAAAATATTTTCTGCAGAAGATCTTTTTGCCTATGTTACGGGGTTTTTTTCCCCTTATCCCATTTCCCTTCCCTGCTCCTTCCTCCCTAATTCTCTCAGTGCATCTTTTAAAAAAACTCTACGAACTTCAGGAGTTTTCCTGATGTCATAAAACTGCATACTGTGCCATGGTGACAACACTGGTGTTGTCACAGTAGGTAATAATTTATATATAAAAATGAACTCGGAGCAAATAGATTCTTATTTTAACCTGGCCATAGCAATAATCAAATAAAAAGTATGAACTAATCAGAACAGCATAACAGTGGTCCCTTGTCATCTCTTTACTAAGTACTTGGTGTACAAGACATGAAAAGGGATGTGTAAGAGTCCAGCAAACAGAGTTATCTTGCTTGATGCTTAATAACTGCAAAGTGAGGAGTAGTAAATATTTACAGTTGTAAATACCTGATTTTAAAATCTGTTGATATGTATGCCCCTGCAATTTAATGCACTTCTGGACATTCTTAAGCAATATAAAACTTATAAAAGTAAAGACAGGTATATTCAAATACAAACTGTCATGTCCTAATGTCTTTTTTTGATAATACATTGCAGGCTGGAGTAAACTTCCTTTTTTTTTCCATTCTTTTTTACAATTCCCCAAACTTTTTCCATTTAGTTTTTGAGTCCTTCATTGACTACGTTGCAGTGGAACAGTTGGATGGTGATAACAAGTATGATGCAGGAGAACATGGCTTGCAGGTATTTTTTTTTAATCTGCTTTTAAATATTATTTCTTTATCCTTGATAAGGTAACTAGCAAAAAAATGTTCCAAAAGCCATTCTAGGTTATATCGATTGATTTTGGTGATATTTCTTTCTAGACAAGGTTTTACCTAGCTCCTCTTAATTGTTGTTGGGGTCCTTACAATGGGGCATGGATTTTATAGCAATCTAATTAGCAGTGAGTTTTATAGATCCAAGTATTTCAGTTACTACAGTGGTTTACTTTTCTAGCAATCTCAAGACTGAAAAGTTCTTCCTCTGAGTAGTCTGTTCTTCCGTGTGTCAAGTAGAAAAGCAACGTAGCTCCAGAAGTAACTTTAGAGAGCTCATGTTTGTATCATCAGCAAGAACACCAAATGAACCCTGGAATTTTAAACATTTATGTGTGTGCACATGTTTCTGAGCTTTTCAGTTGCACTTTGCTGCACCCACTGGAGGAAGTTGAAGTTCTGTATAATTAATGTTGTTTTACTAAAGCTTATTTCTCCAGCTTTGATATACCAGATTTTGTCAGTAACATTCTATATATTCTTTTGCTGTTCTTAGGAAGGTGCAGCAGAGTGGCCAAATACTTGTTGGCAGGATACAATGAACATTAAATTCTTAATTGATAAAAAATGAGTTTTTTCCTTCATATTCTTAGTTTAATTTTATTTATACAGGTTACTTGCTTTTAATGCAGTGAGGTGTCCACGTGTGCCTGTATGAATGGTGTAAATTTAAATTAACTGAGTTCTTGTGTTGGGAGGGTTGGTGCAGAATTGTAATAGTTAACTTGCACCCAAGTTTTGAGTCATTCTTTGGTGCTGGTGCCCATTGTGTCATTAAGCCAGTGAAAGTCCTTAAGAAGAGTGTCTGCAGCAAAGAATTATTTTGAGTTGCTGAAAATCTTCCTATTTCAATCCTCTATTTCCTTTAAAATGTCTAGGAGGCAGAGAAGGGTGTGAAGTTCCTGACATTGCCACCAGTATTACACCTACAGCTCATGAGGTTTATGTATGATCCTCAAACTGACCAAAACATCAAGATAAATGATAGGTAAGTTGGTTGAGTTTGTGGTGGGGTTTTTTTATTGTAGAATTTGGACTTGTGAATGTATTTTACCAAAATAATTTGCCAAAATCCTGGTTTTGATTTAACTCTGAGAGGCAGGTGTGTACAGTCACACATAGTGGAGGTCCCCAAAAGGTTCAATGTTAAAGTTCTGAATGACAAATTAAATGCTTGGTAATTTGTAGTGGCTTTTTTTGACTGTGAAACAAACAACCACATCTTTTAACACATTGTGTAACGTGCCTTGGTTGTGTGTGGATAGGCTGCCACGAGTAAGTAGGATGAATAAGTAGTTATGTGCTTTCCCTCCATCTGTTTCCATAGATGGAGAGAGGGCCATTTGCCCCGTCAGT
The DNA here is from genome assembly GCA_013396755.1 of Sclerurus mexicanus. Classification (NCBI taxonomy): domain Eukaryota; kingdom Metazoa; phylum Chordata; class Aves; order Passeriformes; family Furnariidae; genus Sclerurus; species Sclerurus mexicanus. The sequence continues at coordinate 1,619,108 of VWZF01003891.1, read as the reverse complement.
GTAAGTAAAGGCTGATAATTTCTCAAGGACATACATACATTGTTGGTTGTAAACTAAATCTCTACTGCAATGATTCCAGCCTCACCAAGGTGAGACTGCAGCAGCTGGAAGGCATTTCAAAATAATATGCCAGTCCAGTGGTACCTGTGCTAGGATTTGTCTACTACAAAATAACAGGTTTTAAAGCTTTCACCTTGACACAGTGAATTCAAACCAGCCCTATTTCAGTTCAAGTACTCTTACCCTTGTTGCTGAGGGCATGCTTTTCCAGAGGTGCTTGCAAAGATGATTTTTATTCCATATTAAAACCGTATAAATTTTGCCACTGTATACAGTATGTCCTGGATAGAAATAGCATTGTAACAGCAACATATTCAATTTTTGCAGCTTGCTTTAGGAGTACATACAATGCTCCATAATAGTGGATAATAATGTGTGTCTTAACTACAAATACAATTACCTTAATTCTTTTCAAAACTAGGTTTGAATTTCCTGAACAGTTGCCACTAGATGAATTTTTGCAAAAAACAGATCCTAAAGACCCTGCGAATTACATTCTCCACGCAGTTCTAGTACACAGTGGAGATAACCATGGTGGACATTACGTTGTTTACTTAAATCCAAAGGGCGATGGCAAAGTGAGTATTGAAAAGCACCTAAACATATGTGTGTGATGCAAATACATACGTGGAGTTCTCATAATGAGGAAATCTTCTGGAATTTTTGTACCCTAAAAGAAGAGTCTGCTGACACACTTGACTTTTAGCAAAAGACGTTTGACTAAGGGAATCCCTTTGTTTCTGTGTATGTGTTGAAGTTCTACTGCAAACAGGTTTTACCCAGCATTTTTTTAGGCTTTGAAGCAAATATGAACATTTCAAATGTTTCTGTGACTCAGAAGTTCAGCATGTTTGCATGTCCCACTGTTACAGGTTTAGGTGATTTGATTGGTTCAGACATTTATAGGTCAGGTGCCTCTTCCCTTGAGTTGAGTGCTTTTGTGTGTATATGACTGGTCACAGTAAAAGTACAAATCAGGTTTTATTGTTAATGTGTTGCTATTTGTCATTTATTCTTAATTGACTTTATTGTTTTAATTTAAAATATTATGTAAATTGCTCTAAGTAGTCAAATAACTACCAGATGTCTTGTTATTTTATTCTACAACAAATAAGGTTAGTTCTCTGTTTCATACAGAAATACTTGATATTTGAATAACAGTCTGAAGAAAAGCTTCTGATATTCAGTGTAAAATGTTCAAATACTTCAGTAAAGGTTTGGTATTTATGGAGTTCATTTTACTGAGCAGAAGTTGCAGGTAACACGAATTACACTGAACTAGATTTTTCTGAAAAGTCATGCTGCTTGAAGACTAATTTCACTTACTTCAAATAGCTGGAAGGCATGCCAGAAATAGGATTAATTTATCATTCAAGAACACGATTCTATGTGCAAAATTATATTTATTTAACATTTCTCTCTAGTGGTGTAAGTTCGATGACGATGTTGTATCAAGATGCACCAAGGAGGAAGCGATTGAGCACAACTATGGGGGTCACGACGATGACCTGTCAGTGCGGCACTGCACCAACGCCTACATGCTGGTCTACATCAGGGAGTCCAAACTGAGTATGTGTCCTCCGTGTGTGCCCAGAGGTGCATGGACACACAGGGATTTAGGGCTGGATTTCCCTTCCGATAGATCCCACGGGGTCTGCCAGCCTGTCTTTCACTTTCGGAAAGCACGTGCTAATCTGGTGTTGTCTTTTAGCACGGTAAGGCAGGACTGGGTGTCTGCAAAGTGCTTCAGCCTTGGTTGTTTTGTAGGATGGAAAACTTAGCAAGCTGACTTCAGTCATGGAATCTAAATCGAATTGATTATAAATATGTAGATGTGTGTATAAGAAAAATAGAGCAGTGGTAAATATTATTTTAATTCTGAGCTGAATGTTTAATTCCGAGGTCTATGATACATATTTCATGTAAGTGTAGCGTGTTCTGGCTTGGGATAGAAAAAGCTTCTTTTGCCAAACTATGGTGATATCAAACCGTGTTTTTAATTATAAGATGAAGAAAGCTGGTTTTGACTTCAAATCAGAGGAAAGTCAAGTGTGTGTGAAAAAACCCACTGTTTGATGTAAATCTTGAAATGACATCATAAAATCTGCTTTGTAGGTGAAGTTTTGCAGCCTGTCACCGACCATGATATTCCTCAACAACTTGTAGAAAGGCTACAAGAGGAGAAAAGGATAGAAGCTCAGAAGAGGAAGGAGAGGCAGGAGGCTCATCTCTATATGCAAGTGCAGGTCAGCCTTTGAAACAGATTAAGTTGCAACTGCCTTGCCATGAAAATTCAAAATATTGAGTCACCCAAGGCAAACCTTGATTTTTTTTTTTCTTTTACCTCTTATTTTTTAAAGATTTTTGTTCTGAAGTAGAGTTGTAGTGAAGTTATGATTTTAGTTCTTTTATTTACTTCTACAGTGAATCCTAATGAAACATACAGTACTGCGTTATAGACATTTCTGTTTCCTTTAGAATATATGTACTTTCAAGTAAAAATAGTAAGTTCAGGTGAAAGGAAAAGGACCAGGTTATTTCAAATGGCTGCCCTGCCACTGCACTTGTATCTCCTTCAGGAATTATTTTCTAAAATTAGAATGTATCTAGCCATAGGCTGCAAGCCTGGGCTTCTGCCAAACTGATCTCATCAAGTAGAAGCAGAAGGAGAGAGTGCTTATACTTGCAATTATCTTTTTGGAAAAGCCAGATGGACTAGATTGTTATGAATTGCCTTAAGGAATCCTGTTTATGGCTCTTTCCAGAGCCCATCTGGCACAGGAAAATAGAACCCATTTTCCATTTGCCTCCATGTTTCCTTGCGTCTTCTTTCTGGTGTTCATAAGTAGAGACACTGGTGAAGTTTAGCTTGTTCTGCACTGCATTTGCACTAGAGCTGTTTCCAGTGGGGACACTGGCAGTGTCTGTGTTTCTGTTAACAGAGTGCAGGGAGGCTCTGGGAAATAGAGGAGAAAGTGTAGGCAGCCTCCTTGCATTACACTATAAAATAATTATGTAGCCTTTTTTTTTCTTCCCCTCTAAGTGCCAAGATTGTTAGAGCACATGTATCCAAGTCTGGGATCTAAACACAACTGGGTTTTAATTGTTGGGGATTTGTAAGAATTAGTGTATTTTAATTACTTGCACTGATGTGACTATCAATCACAATTTTTTCATTTAATTATAATCTGTGTGCTTGCAAATTTTCTTCATGCAAATATAAATAGTGTCAGCACTCTGCCACCACCCAGAGAGCCAGTGAGGTTGCATGGTAAAGCATCTTGAGAAGGTATTTCATGGTGCAGCTAAGCTAACATGAGAAGTAACCTTTAAATGTCATTTTTCAGATAGTGGCAGAGGATCAGTTCTGTGGCCACCAAGGCAATGATATGTATGATGAAGAAAAAGTGAAATACACTGTTTTCAAAGTATTAAAAAACTCCACGCTCACAGAATTTGTTCAAAACCTCTCTCAAACGATGGTAAGTTTTCTGTAGCTGAATACCTGCACTTATTTATTTTATGACATTGTGGTTGTTTCATAGCCCTTACTATCTCCAGGTATTAGCAGCAGTCATAACTTAGACCTTTTAACACAGAAGATCTGTTTGGGTTTAATAAAAGTATTTTAGCCTTTTTTTCCCTCTATTTTTGTTTTAGTTTCCTGTCACATTTTTTATTTATTTTAGGGATTTCCCCAGGATCAAATCAGATTATGGCCAATGCAAGCCAGAAGTAATGGAACAAAAAGACCTGCAATGTTAGATAATGAAGCAGATGGCAATAAAACGGTAAATAGTCATTGACAGAGGACATTATTTCTGTATATCTTTCATGATTTTTGGTTGTCTTGAAAATATCTAAGTTTGGGACATCAGTTTTTTAGTATTTTAATTTAAAATTGATTTCACTGTATCTGGTGAAGTTTGATGCTTAAAAAGATTTGAGACTTAGTTGATTAATTTGGATAGGAAGCAGGAATGTGGTGCATGATTTTTGTTTCATGAGAAAAATAGTGTGATCATGATTTTTTAGGTTGGATTTAAAACAGAAATGTATTTTTGAGTCCTCAAGTATTTGGGCAAAAACTCAGGATTTAATGCAATGTGTTACTTAACATGTAAAACACTGTGTCTGAATACCACAGAAAACAGTGACTGGTTTCTGTCCTGTCACTGTTATGTTACTTCTAAAATGAAATAGTGTTCTTGTCATAATAAAGGTAGCTGTAGGTACATTTTTAAATGAAAAAGAGGTGGGTGTATTTTCAATAAAACCAATCGTTAGTGCTTTGTTTAACTTTTGATGGTTTTATATTTGTATTTGTTTCTCCTAATATACTTCATAAACTGCCTTTAACACAACTTAAAAAAAAACGAATCTCCCACTCACAGAATGTCATAAAGTTCTTGTACCTGATTAAAATGCAGATACCAGTTTGTATTATGTTCTTCAGAGACCTTTTTTTTCTTCTTTCACATCTTTCTATGTAGATGATTGAGCTCAGTGACAATGAGAATCCATGGACAATATTTTTGGAAACAGTAGATCCAGAGATGGCTGCTACTGGAGCAACATTACCCAAGTTTGATAAAGATCGTAAGCATATGGGTGAAATCCTCCCTAATTACAAAATACTTTTATTTTGGGTGTATCTCCAAAAACACTGTACACTCTGCTTTTCAAGGATGTCGTTGATGTATTCATCAAACTACTACAATGCTCAATTAGTTTTTCCTCATGCAGTTTTTCATTCATTTATCTTGAAGTGTAAGACACGCTTTGCATGTTTTTAGACTTACTGAATAAATTTATATCTGTATGTATATATGTATACATACACATATATATTTTTTAAAGGGCATCAAATTATTAAAGATACATCTAGGTGATCTCCTTCCCCACTTCCTACCCCAAGCCTTACTTAAAACTAAGTCTTCTTGTTTAATTTGTAGATGATGTAATGTTGTTTCTGAAGATGTATGATCCGAAGACTCGGAGCTTGAATTATTGTGGACATATCTACACGCCTATATCCTGTAAAATACGTGAGTTCTGAAATTCAATTTCATTATTATAATTGAAAACTTTCTTAAAGACAGCAGCTTGAACCTATTTTTTCTTTCCTTTTAATAATGTTTCTGTTTAACCCAGAACCTGACAGTGTTCTTCCCCATGCTGAACTGAGCATGTTGCCTTAAGTCACTGTTGGCAGTCAGCTAATGGTTGGTTACAGGTTTGCTGTACTCACCAGGTGTTGCTGAACCTAAACAGCTGTTTCAAACTGGTTCTAAATCTTTGTGATTTGATATTGCTCTCCAGCTTGGTTTTTTCCCTCCTATTTCAGGGATTTTTGTGGAATATCCTTCTGCAATAGCTTTTAAAATAACTCTTCTGCAGTCTTTCACTATGGCAGCCTGAGCAGCTGCTCAGGCTGGATTGGGTGTGAGTCTTGATTTTCATATGGGTCCATTTAAGGAATTCAGGAAATGTCCACTGAGTAAAAATACTTCAGTTTTTTTTTGAGTGTCTCATTTTGTTGACTTGTACGCTTTCTAATTCTGTAGTTTCACTGTCATCATTTATTTTTCTAAAAGGTATTAAACCTTTTCTCTGGGGAAGGAGCAGTGTTATTTCATCTCTTGAAAGCTATTTTTGTTGTTCAAATGAAGCAGAAGGAAACCTTAAAATATGTCTGTGGGTTGAATGTCAACAAGGGATGCTTCAACCTGGAAGGCTCGCTCTTAGGCATTGTAAAACTCCCTCTTCAGGGTAGAAAAATAGGTTCTCTCCTTTCTGTGGTTGGTCTCGTTAGTATTTACTGCAACGTGTTTCACATTCATTTCTTTTTCCCAATAGGTGACTTGCTTCCAGTTATGTGTGAGAGAGCAGGATTTCCACAAGAGACTGACCTTATCCTCTATGAGGTTTGCATTGACAGACTTCTTCTAACTTCTTTGTCTTTTACATGCTGTGATTAAAGAGAAAGCAGCTTCATTCATTAAAAATGTTGCTCATGACAATAGTAATTTATAAATCATCAGCACTATAACCTGTAGCTTTGAAGTCTGTAGGGCTGTGAAAGAGTAGCAGCAGATAGTTAACTTCAAAACAGATTTAATGTTAAACAGCTAGAAGTGTGAGGCTTTAAAAACAAACAAAAAAATCTCTCCATTAAGTCCTACATGGGTAGCTTAGTTGTGCTAAATCTCTGTTGCCATGTTAGAGGAGCTGATGTTGTTAATGTTATGACCACTGTATTTTCAGTGCCCCCCTTAGACAATGAAGTTGAGAAAATGCTGCATCTTCTCCTTCCTTCCCTAAGTCAGAAGTCAGCAAACGAAATCCTTAGTCTGCCAGCATGTTTCTGCCTAAATACACAAATAGTAAATCTTCATAACTGCTGCATTTATTGAGTGCTGAAGATGCAGATCTTGCCAAGACAAAGTCCTGGCTGGAGTAAGAAGATGGAACTGGGCTTTTATTGAGAAGTTTGTTAGCAGTCCTGCTGCTCTCTCTGGTGGTTCCAGGGCAGCACACACACTGCCATCCTAAAGAGCAGAACTGTCAGGTGCTCCTGCTCTCTGCAGGGCAGGGTTACAGTTTGATTCCAGTTTGCTTAGACAGGTGCCTTTATTCCAAGAGGTCAGCCTACAAGTATAAATATGTAATATGCATGTAGATATTTTATAATACATGCATTTTTATTATGGATTTGTTGGGGTTCTATTCTTATTTTTCTTTTTTTTTTAACTTATTTTAAAGACAAGTGAATTTGTGTACAAAAGTTTTGCATTATTAAAGTAAGTGAGCGTAATCACTGCTCTCCAGGCTTCCTGGAAGCTGAGTCAGTAGAAAATGAATCTCTGAATTTTGGAAAAATTTCAGTGCTAACAAGATAATGATAAAGTACTTTTGAAAATTCAGATAACTGAGTGGGATTTCAAAGGTAGAAATGAGTAGCCAGTTTTATCAATAGCAATTAGATCTATCTGGACCCTAGCTAAGATTGCATTTAATTTGTTTGTGTATATATACGCACATTTGTTTCAGTTAAAAGAAGATACAGGTTACCTTATATTAAGATTTTTTTCACTATTATGTCTTTCATTTTTGTCTTTTCTTTAGTCTCTGATCAATAATTTTTGTTCTTTATTGCAGGAAGTTAAACCCAATTTAACAGAAAGGATTCAAGACTATGATGTATCTCTTGATAAAGCTCTGGATGAACTCATGGATGGCGACATCATAGTGTTTCAGAAGTACGTATTTTAAGGGGGCAGATTATCATTGCAATTAAATCACCTCTTTCACTTTGAAAGCAGAACTTCCTTTAACTAAGCTTTTTTAACTAGAGCACAGTATTATGTTCCAACAGCAGTTCTCATTTGTTTATTCAAAGGGGAAATGAAAAAATATTGGTAGTACTTTAATTATCACATACCATGTTATTTAAGGAAAAGAAGGTTTCATCCTAGTTTAGAAAACTAATAACATGAAATAGGTCCTAGTATTACCAGGGAATGGTTCAGCAATGCATCTGATGCGTGCAGGTTTTTAGTGGAGCCACTCTAACTCAGACACTGAAGAGCCTTCCAGCATTTCACATCCCAGGCTCAGTACCATGGCCACTGCACAAGGCTCTTGGCTTGGAGCTCCTTCAGCTTAGAACTGAACTAAACTGCTTTCCCTTTTTCCCTTTTACTTATGCTCACAGTAAGTTCCTTACTGGTGTACTGGTCTGCAGTGATGAGATGCTCCCAGTTTGCCTGAGCATATGCAACTTGTAGGTGTACTGGTGTTTCAGCCAGAGTTTTCTCCAAGGCAAAAGGGGAATTCCTGCATCTTGTATCCATTAAAGGGATCTTTCGTAATCTTGTCAGGGCTATAAATCAGCATTTCTATGCTCTCACTCCTGATGGTCACACCCAACTGTGTTGCTGTGTTTCTCTCCATGGGCTGACAGTGGGTGGAAGCCAGCTAGTCTATCTTCAGCACTCTTACCTCAGATTATGTGAGATGAATGTATTTCTCATGTCATGCCTTGGAACTCGCATTCCCAGTTGACCCAGTTGGTGTTATGCACCCTTGGCTGGCTGCTGACTCCTGGGTAAGTGCACAGCTTGTACCCTGGTGCTATTTCTCTGCTGAGAAGTTGGGGTACCAGTCAGGAGTGACCCAAACCAGCCTCTGTGCCCACTGCTCTGCTTCCGTGGGCCAAGGAACACTGTTGTACATCTGGCCTCTGTGCAAAGCAACTGATACAGGGGCGTATGCAAAGCTGTGCAGCATTAATACAGACACACAGTGATGTGCCAGGGTGGGAGGGAGGGATGGCTCCTGCTGGAAAGGTGCTGTGGAACCACAGGATCCAGGGTATGGCCAGACTGCCAAGTGAGCAAGTGCAGCAGGTGAGGGCGATGGGCCTTGCACTGCACAGGGCTCTGGGTCACTACTGACTGCATTAGTCCTACTGTGTACGAGTGGCGGCTCTCTAAAAAGGTTTCTAAACTTTATTTCTGTGGCTCTCAACTGTTGCTGACTTACTGTAGAACATGTCTGTAAAAGCCCAAATTGGTGTGTGTGTAACAATGTGATATGTAATGGTCGTTATCATTTGTTTGCTCTTCTAGGGATGACCCAGAAAATGATAACAGCGAGCTACCGACCGCTAAGGAATACTTCCGAGACCTCTATCATCGTGTGGATGTCATTTTCTGTGATAAAACCATCCCCAACGACCCAGGCTTTGTTGTTACTTTATCCAATAGGATGAATTACTTTCAGGCATGTGTCCTGTTTCTCTGCTTTTGTTTCCTTGTTCTGAAAGTAACCTTTGCCCTGCTTTGTAAGTGCAACATACTTTTAGAGAAGAGTAGGTGAGTTCTTGAACTGTGTTGCTTTCTTCACACAACAGAGTTTAATGCTCAGTGACACTAACAGATCAAACTTGTGCTCATAAAGAGTGACAGGGGGTGTTAAGATGAGGAAAACTGGATATCGAACCTTAAAAAATAAAAAAGTTTTAAGTTGGTCTGTGTGTATGGCCTGAGTAGATTTGACTCTCTACAGTTCTCCTGCAGTTGCTCTTGTCAGTGTCCAATGATTGCTTAAAACCAGTTTATTTTCTGTCACCAAAGACAGAAACTTTGAGCACCTGCATACATGGGGACAGTTGCAGATCACTTTTGCTATCCTGTTCTCATATCTGCTTTTTGGCCAATTGTCCTCTTATTTTCTTTCCACTTGAAGTGTAAGGTCTTTATAGTTTGGGGTTTTTTTGGTAAGGCAAAAATAGACAGAATGCCCATGCCTTTTGTAAGGCAGTGCTGTGAAATATACTCATGGGAATAATATGGTGATACTACTTTAATTCACTCCAAGCAAGCTAACTTACTTGGAGTGAATTAAAGGAGTGGGAACCTTCAAAGTGTGAGTCTTACTTACTTCCATAATAATACCATAATTAAAAGAAAATAAACCCCAAAACAAACTTCGCAGCAAAAAGCAACCCAACAACAAAATCAACCAAGCAAGCAAAACAGGAATAGAGCTACTGTGGATTTTGTGGCCTTTTGGTGACAGTGATTTATTGTAATAAAACTGTTTCCTCATATTTTTCTTAGTATATCCTATTCTGTGTCAACCATTCAGAAACTGCCAATACTAGTTTATTTAGCCTTGGTGGAGTAGACAGTGGGTTTCTCTCAGAATTTCAGTAGCATAATGTTCTTGTCATGGGATGAATTGAATGTGTAATTGTGGAGCGATGTCATAACTGAAATAACTCAGAACTTACCATAAATGTATTTTCAGGTTGCAAAGACAGTCGCGCAAAGGCTTAACACGGATCCAATGCTATTACAGTTTTTCAAGTCCCAAGGGTAAGATGAATTCCTTAGTGTTCTGTGTCTAAACTATTCCTTAAAATATTTAGCCCAAATATAGGTAGATGGCAGTTACCCTGTAGCCTTTTCCAGGTTATTAACTAATTCTTTCCCAGTAAGATGTCAGTGTTCTGGCATGCTCAGCAGGTTGCATAGGCACTTTGAATATTACACTGTGTGGCTCCAGAGCCTCAAAGATTTGCAGGTTTTAGAAGAGTTCTAGTAAGTGTCACTGAAAAAAATCATTAGTTACTTCAAAGCCTTATGCTGTGGGATAAATTACTAAGTTAATGCAGGTGCTGTTTCAGCGAATGCAGATTTCTAGAACAGAGGAGAGCAGAAACAAGTACACATAAAAGAAGAGTTCTTGCTGATTTTACAAGTTTTAATGCAGGAGGTATTGATTTCCCCTCTCCTCCCTCCGTGTCTGCAAATTCAGTTTTCTGAAGATGACAATCTAACAAGTTCACAGGTGCTCAGAGGGATCTTTCTGGTTAAAGTGGTGTTCTTAGGCACAGTTGTGCAAAACTAGATTTCAATCTGTGTAAAACTACCAGAAAACAATGTGTTAGTAGCTATGTATGTGCTGCAGGAATAATGCACCCCCAAAGCTTACGTATTTTTGTATTCATGTAAGTGCAGATTGCTCTTTAGTTACCTGAGGGTATCTCCCTTCATCATCACCAGACTTGGAATTTGAGTAGCTCTTTGTAGGTTACAGTGCTGTGGTCACTGTGGAATGTGCTCTGTCATATGGCTCCACAAATTAACCTTTCACAATCTAAAGCATGTGCTGCTATACCAGTAATTTCAGAGGAATGCAGGTCTGCCACCCTACAGCACTGATGGTGAGCTTGTAAACATCCAAGAGACTTAACACACACAGTGAATGGGTTTTCTGTTCCCACAGCTCAGCTGTGTTTAAAAACCACTAAAGCCCTGTATGTTGTGCTGCGTATGGTGTGTTAGCAATTATGTGAAGCTGGAAGCCAGTAATAAAAGTGTTCTTGGTGCTTCAATTTGCTGAGCAGTGATGGATTGTAAAAACACATGTTTTCCTCTTTCCTTCTGTAGTTATAGGGATGGCCCTGGTAATCCTCTTAGACATAATTATGAAGGTACTTTAAGAGATCTTCTGCAGTTCTTCAAGCCTAGGCAACCAAAAAAACTCTACTATCAGCAGGTAAGAGTCTTTTATTTTTACTGGTGTGAGTTTAAAAAAATAATTCTGCCCTATTCAAAGTATGCCTAAAGTGTTTTTCTTTTCTTTCTTAAGCTCAAAATGAAAATAACTGATTTTGAAAACAGAAGAAGTTTTAAATGCATATGGCTAAATAGCCTAAGATGGGAAGAGGTGAGTGAGGCTGTTATGTGCTTGCTGTTGTTTCTGTATCAAAGCTGCTGTAGCTGTGGTTATGGGTCACACACTCTGTCCCCAAATAACACAAAATTAGAACAAAGTTGTACCTTATGTAAAAAAACCCTAACCAGTCAACAAGAAAAAAAGCACAAAACAAAAAAAAAACCCAAAACTTTGTGTCTGTTAACAAAAGTTTTGAAGACAACATAGGTGTTGACTTTGGTAATTGTTATCTGGTAAAGATGAATTTTAGATGTGCTTTAATGTTGTTTTTTACATTTTCAGATTGTCTAACAATTTTTGTGTTTCAAATTCCCCAGGAAATAACAGTATATCCAGATAAGCATGGGTGTGTGCGGGACCTGTTAGAAGAATGTAAAAAAGTTGTAGAACTCTCTGAAAAAGGTTCAGGGAAATTAAGGTAAAGCTGAAAGATTTTGATTTCTTTTTTGTGATTGTGTGGATTTTATGCAGAAAAGTATCTATAGAATTTAAAATACTGTAGAAATTATTAATATCAAATTAGGTCTGATACTGTGTTAAAAAGGTTCCAGATTTCCACTAATTTTTAAAAGAGTTCTTATTAACTATGAATATAAATTTTAGACATTTATTTTGCATTTCATAATGTTATATCCTTGAGATACAGAAGTTTCATCAATTGCATTTTTTAACTCAATTTAGTACTTGTTTCCAATTCAAGCATTTCATGCTATTCACTTCTTAGAAGTTACAGGAGTTAAAAGTGAGGTCACGTAAAGGGAATTTTTAAAACTATCTGTATTAGAAAGCTTTAATTTACTTTTTTTTAAATGCTTTTATTGTTTGTTTGTTTTGAAGGCTGCTAGAAATTGTAAGTTACAAAATAATCGGTGTCCATCAGGAAGATGAGCTGTTAGAGTGTTTGTCACCTGCGACAAGTCGAACGTTTCGAATAGAGGTAAAGACTCTCGTAAAGAAACTTTGAATCTTGACTTGGAGAGAAAACTCTCTCAAGTGGTAATTTTCTTCTGCATTCTGATTTTCTAATACTGCGATGCCTGCAGCAAGCTAAGATTCATGATAATAAATATGTATTTTTAAAGGTAATCCTTCTAAAAGGGTCCTCCTTTGTTCCATCTGCTTCCCTATAAATATTTCATGCTTTAATTTTTTATGTACGCTTATTGTAACAATACATGAGGACTTGGCAAAGGCCTGTCCATAGGGCATTTGCTATCTTGGGATTGTTATTCCAAGGTTTGTTTGAGGGCTCAGGATGTAACTGTTTATGCGTAGAACCCACTTTCATACTCTAAACTTAAATATTATAGAAGACTTTGTTTCCTTTTCTGTTAAGTTTGAGCTTCTTGAGGCAAATTTTGATACTTCGTGATTTATTTTTTTTTCTAAACATTTCATCATTCAGAACTGTTAACTTGCCTCAAAGATCAGAAATTAAAAGTTTCCAATGTAAATTGTAATGAGGACTCTTGTAAAAAGACTGTCAAACAACATGGTTCTTTTAATTGTTTTTAAATAGAATTTTTTTATATCAGTAGCAGTACCTCAATAATGCTTTTAGTTACTTAATAAGGTACTTTTGGGGGAAGTTTAGCTGATTGCAGTCCTAATTCTGTGTCTGGATCTAGGAAATTCCTCTGGACCAGGTAGATATAGATAAAGAAAATGAGATGCTAATCACAGTGGCACATTTCCACAAAGAGGTTTTTGGGACATTTGGAATTCCATTCTTGCTGAGGATACACCAGGTACTGTATGCCTCCCTTTTTCTCCCTGTGGGATTATACTGAAGTTGTTTTGTTAAAATACTGTCAGAGAAATGGATTAGTGTAACAAGTGTGTGGGAAAATACAGCTCCTGTATTAAAGGTTCTCTCCTGTCTCTGCCTTTTTATGGCTAAATCATTTACCATCTCAGTCCCCTTTGGCATATACAGATTGTTCAGTGTTGCAGTGAGCCTGTGCAATAGCAAGAAAGCAGGTATTTGGCCTCAGACAAGGACTTTCAATGCTGTCAGATCAGTACTACCCCCTTCCCCAGCCCCTGCAGAACCCCCCAACAAGCCTAGAACCCTATTTCTAATACTTAAGTAACTGCAATGCAAACTTGTTGGCAGAAGTGGCCAGGCCATGGTTGCTCAGCTCCTTACTGAGACAGGTGGTTATGGAAAATGAGTTTACTTTCTTCCAATGCTTTCTGAGATAACTTTGCATTTCATAACTTCTGTAATTTGATGTGCTTTATCTTCTAGGGCTGGAAGTTAATACATGAGTGAGAGCTAGTTTTGAAAGCTTAATTTATATTCTCAAGTTTTTGTGTCATGCTGCTCCAGCTGAATGTCACACTGATTCATTTAATATCAAAGTGTGTTTCTGGGGGCCGTTGACCATTTGCTTCTAAACTTTTTCTGGTTTGTGTATGTTAGTTTGTATGAAAATTGCCTACCTTTAAAAATTTGGCAATGAGAAATACGTCCACATCTCTCTACCTCCTAGAATTTTACTGATTTCCGTATTTTTGATCACTGTAGAGTAAAACTCTCTAGTGTGGTGATTTCTGATGGAAACCATTTGCACTGCGTTTGCTTCTGTGTGACAGTTGATTCGTATTGTTCATCTCTAAGTTGATGGTATCCATCACTTTCTCAGGCAGTTTACACAGACAATGAGCAGAAACATACCACAAAAACCAGTAATATGCTTAGCAAGAGTATGTTGTGGGGAGGTTTTTTCCAAATTCCTATTTGGTACTAATTTTGTGCCTGGCCACTTTATGGGTCAGTTTGCATTATGATGAATCAATAAGACTTTTAACTTCAGTTCAAAGTTTAGAAAGTTAAAAGTTAGGTTTTTAACTTAAATTCCTTAATTTATGGCAAGTTACCTGATGTTGTTTCATATTGTAGTGAATTACGTTGACATTTGTGTAATTTTGTAAATAACAGAGAGATTAAGGCAATGTATTTCATTGAGACTCAAAGCAGGAAATATTAACAGCTTCCCTTTTTTTCCTAGATTTTTTTTTTTGTTTTTACATTAAAAATCTTGTTGTAATTATTAGGGTGAACACTTCAGAGAGGTTATGAAGCGGATCCAGACAATGCTGGACATACAAGAAAAAGAATTTGAAAAGGTAATTTCAAGTTAAGAGGGTTTTTACTGCTGACTGTAGACCCTAAATGAGTTTATTTTAATAAGCTGGCAAACCAGAGACTTGGGATAAGTGTAGGTTTTGATTGGTGAAACAGTTGCTTGACTGAAATAATGCTTTTCTTAAGAATAATTAGGTAGGATGGGTAGGAGTAGTATTTCAGTACTGCACCAAGACAGATACTCAGCAAAATATTAAAGTGACCCAGAAAAGTGTAGCTGGTGTGGGACCTCTAGAGGCCACCCCCACTTCATGTCCCTGCTCGGAGCAGAACTTGGCTCAAAGTCAGGTTGTGCAGGGTTTTACCTCATTGCACTTTGTAAACTCCCAAGGATGGGAATTCTGCCACGTCCTGGACACTCTGTTGTAGAGCGTTATCGCCCTCATTGTGAAGACTTTTTTCTTCTTTTACACGTAATCAGAATGTTTCATTTTGCAATTTGTGGTGGTCACCTCTGTGCAGCTTTTTGAGAAGAGTCTGCTTCGTGGACCATCCTTCAGGTCGTGGATAACTAGACACCCTGTCAGCCTTTTCTTCTCCAGGCTAAACAGACCCGCTTCCCAGGGCTTCCTGTATCCTGTCACGGTCTTACTGGACCATTCTGCACTTGCTGCAGTTTCTTGCCACCTCTTTTTCCCTAGAGGTCCTGAATCTCAACACAGCACTCCAGATGTGGGTTCATGATTTCTCAAGTGTTCATTTTGTCCCATTATTCAGGTTGTTGGTGAGAATTTTAAACAGAACGGGCGTTTTACAACCCCTGAAGAATATTACTTATAACCAGCTGTGAGTTAGAGTAATGAACTTAGACTTGAAGCTGTATTTTAATGTGGTATCCTACCAGTTGGTGTTTTTTTTTCTCTTCATAGTTTAAATTTGCCATTGTAATGATGGGCCGACACCAATATCTCAATGAAGATGAGTATGAAGTGAACTTGAAAGATTTTGAGTCCCAACCTGGTAAGTTGTTAGACAACCTTGCTATTGTTTTGACCTGCTGAAGTTGCTCTGACAGTTGTTAAAATGTGATCATCCTCAGCTCAGTATGCAGAAAGTTTGTTCTTTGTACATGACATACATTATATGTAGTAACTAAACAAGTATTTGTATACACTGATGTGCACACTGAGCGGTGTTAAGTGTAGTCTGAGGATATGTACTTTATATGCATATAAATAACTAAATAATCTGTTTCCTTGTGAGTTAAAAGATTGCATTTTTGTGACCAAATGGTTCAAATATCAGTATAACACACTTTACAGAAGTGAATTACTGCATCTGCTCCGTTAGGGAAGGATACTTCTTGTTCATTCTTGATATCTTCAGTGAATCTGAAGAATCTAACAAGAACATTACTTATATGAATAAGATACTGTTTAGATTTTCTTTTCCTGAGAGATGATTCCCCAAGCTACAAATGCAGCTCTGATTTAAATTTGTCTCTGAATGGTCTACCATCTTGTTTACTTGATATTTAAAGATCTATTCTCTGAGGAACTTACACATGGGAGAAACCAGGTTAATCCTTCAGGTGTTCCACCACAATAGGCTAGAATCATAGAATGCTTTGGGCTGGAAAGGACCTTAAAACCATCTAGTTCCGCCTCCTCTACCATGGGCAGGGATGCCACCCACCAGGCCAGGTTACTCAGCATGCCCTTTGACACTTCCAGGGATGAGACATCCACAGCTTCTCTGGGCAACCTGTGCCAGGGCCTCGCCACCTTCTGAGTAAAGAATTTCTTCCTGACATCTAATCTAAATCTCTCCTTCTCCTCTTTTGAGAGTTACACTTGGGAAGGGCCCCTTTGAATGTGCAGCCAGAGATCCACTGAAAGCCTTGAATTCATTGGGGTTTTTTGTCCTAGCTTAGCTGAATGTTCTTTATGAGCTGCTCTGTCTAGTAGGAACAAGTCTGAGGACAACTGACTCTCTACAGTTTTATTTTTTCTGACAATTAGGAACTGGTTTTTGTTGGTAGGTTTTGCTAAGGTCAGGTTTTCTCCGATTTTTTTCCAGCTGTGCTCTGGATTTATTTGACAGTTGTAAAGAAATCCTGTAACTGTCCATTTATTTCAAAACCTGCAGAGGGTTAGACTTGTGCTATTTATTGAGTACTTTGCAGGAACCCAGCAGAAAGTCCTCTTGTTGTGTGTGTTGCACAGCTGGGTTTGTGGCTGTGAGGGGCTTTGCCAAAACTGAGTGCCTCCAGCTGCACGGGTTGTGTGAGCCCAGGAATGTGTCACTGGAGGGGTCTCCTTCCCTGCACTAGTTGGGAAGGGTCTCTGGATATCAAACTCAGAAGTGATATTTCTCCATGGACAGATAAAGTCTTGTGTGCTCAGAGCAGGCAGAATCCTGATTGTTTTCTGAGAGTCATCTGTTTAGGGTCAAGGAGGGAAAGACAACAGTCTGAAATGGACTGTCAGACTTTGTGAGCAAGAAGAGCCAGTATTGCCAAAACAGTGCAAAAAACTAACCAGGTCAAAAGTACAGAATGTATCAGAAAGGAGAAAAGGGAAAACTTGAACTGTTTGTAAGATTGCAAAAGTAAAAGGTTTTAATTCTAGAGTTCATGGGAAGTTGCCCCTTTGATATAATACACTTTGATAGAATTAATTTCTACAGATACCAAATTTTAACACGTGCTGGACTGATGGAACCAGAGTTCTGGCATTTCTCAGTCTGATTGACATAGCTAATGTCAATAGTGTTCCTCTGCTTTTGCCAAGGTACACTCTAGAAATGATTGTGCTGGCACTAACAGTGTAGGACTTAATTTCTCTCTCTAAAAACATTCAAGTGATCTCAGTAAGATTGGCAGTTCTCTTTTTATTGGACACTGACCATTATGTTAAACAAAAAACCAAATAATTTTGATTGAAGAAAATCTGTCCCAAAATGCAGATGCAGGCAACCAACACGGTCAAGTGTTTCATGCTTTAGTGGCTGCAGTTGATGGCTTTGAATGTAAGAGTGTGCTCTTCTTGCTGGGGGGCTCTTTAGTTTCTGCCTTTATCATTTCACTTCAAAGAACATTTGATGCTCTGAATTGAGGACATCTTAGAAGAGTATTTCTCCCCTTTGAAAGAAGTATGTGGACTGTGGCTTTTCATGAAAACTAGTAGTAGAATAAATCATACTGGGTTGAACAAGTGAAAAAATCAGTATGTTTTCTTTGCAATCTAAATCTGACTGTGTTTTTTTTTTCCTCAGAAAACAAAGAGGAGGGTCAATGACATAATTAGCATTATTTGCATTTGACATGAATTTAACAAATATTTCCACTTCAGCCAGGTGATAGGAATAGCTTAAAACAGCAGAGATAGCAGTGAATGCTGTAGGTTGCTACATTGTGATGACGGAAACCTCCCTGTTTGAAACAGGCTCAGCACTTCGGTGAAAGCTGGTACTTCTGTGTGCCTCTGGCCATAAGTTGTAACAGTAGTTTTTTGCTTTAGCACGCACTCCACTGCTGTGAACTCCTGTAAGTGACTGAAGAAGGGACAAACCAGCTTCCTGATCCAGAAACAGCTGTAAAATGTGTTGTTGGAAGGAAAGAGTGGTCAGGAAAGTGCCCTGTTGGCTGTGGACTGCAGGGCTGTTCTGCTGTCTCCTTCCCTCGCCTGTGATTCCCAGCAAACTGTGAACAGGGCACACAGGAGTAGTTTGTGTAATGGAAAAGTTCCAATTTAGTCTTAAAACTTCATTATTTTTTTTTCTCTTTTCTTTTCTAGGCAACATGTCTCATCCAAGGCCATGGCTAGGGCTTGACCATTTCAATAAAGCCCCAAAGAGAAGTCGCTACACTTACCTTGAAAAAGCTATTAAAATCCATAACTGACTTATTTAACCAGATTGTCAAGGCAAGGGACAAAAATAAGTGTGTGTGTGCACCTTTTTAACAACTGTAGAACTTTGGTACACGTGCACTATATCTGAAGTCTTCAGCAAGAGGATTTGCTGCTGATGTTAATTTTATTTTGTTGAGGCTGTTCAGTTTGGCTTCTCTGTATCTATTGACTGCCCTTTTTGAGCAAAATGAAGGTGTTTTTATAAAAGCTTGGATGCCAATGAGAGTTATTTTATGGTAAACGTAATGCAAGGCAATTGTCAGCATAATGAGGGAAGAGTTTAGTAGAACAGTTGACATTGGCAAAATTATTTGTCTGTAGTACGTTTATAGATGGCATAAGCTCACTGGCTGCCCTTCCCAGTGTGGTGTTCACCATCACTGCAGCTAGTAAGTCTTATGTTTAGACTCACATCAGATTTATTTCCTTCAGTTATACTTTAAATGACATTTTTGTGCATTTGTAAATGCAAAAAGAAAACTCACATCATCAATAAATAGCAATCTCTACTTCATTGTGTACATTGTTGGCACTTATTCGGGATTTTTGTCTCCTCCAGCTTCATAGAATCTTTTTTAATAAACTAGTTTTCATTTAATTTAGTCAATACTTTGCATCCCGTTTTGCCAAGTGGATGCCCTGAGTCCTAAAAAGAGATATTTGGGCCTTTTTATGAAATTTTCAAACCAGTGATAAATATCATTGCAATTTATGATGCCATCTTCTGGCAAACAGAATGACACTCAAAAGTTGGCAAAAGCAAGTGAAAAGATTATAAATATCATTGATTTAGTTACCATGGGAAGAGATGGGGCAAACACAAGAACTAGCCTTTTAGCACAGAGGGCATGCTCACTAGTGTTTTAGTAAGCTGTTGACTTTGTATAAAAAGGAGGAAAAAAAAAAGAAAAAAGAAGAAAAAAAAAAGAAAAAAGAAATTGTATATTTAATGAATGAACATGTACAATTTAACACTTGGAGGTTAATTTTATTGGGTGAGTCTGCAAGTGAATTTCACTGATGTTGATATTCATTGTGTGTAGTTTTATTTCAGTCCCCAGACTGCTTCCTTTTCTTTTGGAGCTAATGCCAGCCGCGTGTCTAGTTTTGAGTGCAGTAAAGATAGAATCAGCAATTCACACTTAATTTTACATTCTTTTTCAGTATTTTATTTTGTTTCTGTAGCCGCAGTGTACAACTCCTCTTCCTGTATATTGCCTTTTTTTGCTGGAAAATGTTGTATGTTGAATAAAATTTTCTATAAAATTTTTTTTGATGAGTGATGACATGGACATTGAAGAAGATTTCTCCTCTCCTTGGAAATAGTTTTGGGAAACGTTTTCATTCATAAGATTTTGCTCAAGGTGTGGTTTTTTTCCTTAAGTGTTGACAATTGTATAATCCTCATTGGTTGTTTTGGGCAAACTTTGTGGGCTTTTCTGTCTAATAGTTTTGGGGTTTGGAGGGTTTTTTGGGTTTTGGTTTTTTTTACCTCCTAACTAGTCACATTTGAGCTTAACAAATAAAAAGTTTTCCAGGAAGGAGCCATGTACAAATATGACAAATGGAAAAATTATTTTACTAGTTCGTTTGTAAAGCTTGTAGTAGAGTCTTTGTGGTAGACTGGACTCTGCCTGCCTGTACAAAATTTTGTGGTCCAGATTCTCAAGTCTAATATTATAAATGGTGTAAAGTGAAATCTGGAGTCTCTAAAGGTAAGGTCTCTTCATAGAGTAATAGGTTCCCTCCGTAATGTGTTCCCTGTATTCATAACCCAAACAGAAAGTGCAAGTTTTAGGTATGTTTGGTTTTCTTTTTAGTTTGTATCTTGCAGTGCTTTTAACTGTTTCTTTTTTCCAGTCAAAGCAAACTAGTTGTTTACTTTTTTTTGTCTCTGAGTGTGTAGGTTAGCGATAGAGGGAAGTGCTTGACTGGCATGCCTTAAGTGGAGAAAGTTTTCCTTTCCTTTGTATTTGCATCAAGCTGGTGAGAATTGCACCATCCAAGTGGTGTTTTTACTGGTACTTGGATTGTCTCTACAGGCTTTCAGTAAATGTCAGGATTTGTTTTCACACTATTTCTGTGGAATCAGAGGCTCTGGTCAGCAGTAGTAAGCCCTAATTATATTTTGTGAATTTAGTGTTACAGTAGACTGATCTAAAATTGAGCTTGTATATGAATGTCACTAAGTTTTCACATTAATTTATGGCATGTTGGCAGCTTTTAGGGGAATATCCTAAGAAATCACAATCCTTCCTGTTTCAGGAAAAAATGCCACTAACAAATTAGATTTTGGGTGCCTTTTGGTTTATAGATGACTAGGTTTTATGTGCTGCAGTATTTGTGCTATTCCCACACTAGTTGGAAGAAGTCAATACTTTGAGGCATTCCATATGCAGTTTTCAATAACTGATGGATTTTGAGAAAAAAAATTTTTTGGAGCACAAGTAAACTTGTTATTCAAATGTGGAAACACACCTATGAAGAGAAGAGGAAGACAGGAGGTTTTCTCAGGTGCAGTATGTTTGTTTAGTTCATTCTAAAAAACTTAAAAGAACAAAGTCTTCAAAATTGCCATTATTTCCATTTCCTTATTCAGATTTTGGAATTATCTGGATAATAGACAGTGAATGAATTAAATTAAGCTAATGGTAATGTAAGTGTTAAGCAATAAGGATGTAATTTCATGGTACACAGCATCGGAGCAACATGATGTTAATGGCCCATCTCGAATCCTTCCCTACGCAAATAGCGAGCATTGTTCCTGTAGATTTACATAGTGCCTTTTATCCTAAAGGAGTCCAAAGCGTTCTGTGAAATCTGAGCAAATCACACCAGTGACATAGTTGCTGACTAGAGAGCGACAGCCAGCTCAAGCACCCCGTGTACGACAAGGCTTGCGTGGCACCACCGGGACGAGTCGGTGCTGCCGCAGGACGCGTCGGAGGGCCCGGCCGATGAGCAGAGCACGAGTGCCTCCCGCATACTGGATCTACCTCAGCTGCTGCCCCTCCGGAGCTGACGTGCCCGCATCCCGCCCCGCATCCCAGCGCAGCTCCGAGCAGCCCGAGGCGCCGTGCTGGCTGCAGGCGGCAGTGCCCAGAGCTAAGCTACGCCGTGGTTTTGCTATTTAAATATCCTCTGTGAGAAATCGTTTTCTGTAGGAACTTGTATATATTGTAAATAAAATAGCCGAGGGTAAACGCTGCATTGGTGTCTTGGCCCTTCATTTTGGAAAAGGTTGGCAGTGATCCTTGATGAGTCGCTCCAAAGTCAGCAGGGTGATTTTTTGGTTAGATCAAGTAGATGAGTTTTGCAAAATTCAGACAAATTCTGTGTCAGGAATGACATTCAGAGTGTAGGGAGTGCCTGGCCAGAAGGTAAATGCTGAGTTGCGTGTCAATTTCCAGGCTTTGAACCTTTGTTTTTCTTCAAAGGAACTAAAACATTTGTATTTTGAAGCGGAGAGTGCTGATGTTTAGTGTGTGAGCAGTGAGGTGTCATTTTCTGTTGGCTTTTAAAACCACCTGGTCTGTAGGGTCAGAAAAGGGGGAAATGTTCACATGTGATATATCAGAATCTGGCTTCAGATCTGTTCTCAACTTAAGTTCTGTCCCAGGTGATGTTGAAGTTTGCTGTGTACCAAGCACAGCAGGAAATTAAATTTGCTAACCTTCAGACTGTGGCTGGAAGCCTTTATGTTTTATTAAATACTTGTGTAAACTATTCTACCTGTATATAGTGGTGTAAAAATGTCCTGACTGCTTCTGTTAAATACCTCCTGCACATCTTAAGTCATATATGTATAATTCCTTTGTATATTTATTTGGGTTTGGGTTTTTTCACTCTTCCTGGTAAACGTTACTGACTTGATGCATTATTTACCACTACTTAACAGCAAAGCTTGCTGTTCACAGTGAGATTTTAAAAGACAGAAAAATCCTAACATCTTAAAAAAAACTGCCTGAAATGGTACCAAACCTGTTGGGCTGACATCTGTGTGGCTGTCTGTGGAGATAATGGTTGTGGTATTGTTTTTCATGGGGTCAGGGCAGGTTGGGTGGCTGACCGTGGTATGGGGTGACAGCTGAGGCAGCTGCTCTGGGAATCCGCTGGGCTGAGGAGCCTCAGGGCTGTTGGCTCCGGTTGTCACGGAGGGCCGGGAGAAGAGCTGTTTAATCGGTTTTACTTATGTTGATATAAGCGTGCTTTTCTCACATCTCACGGTCTGAAGACGAGGTTTTTGTAGTCCGAAGACTGCAGTTCTGTACTTATTGAAGCAAAAAGCAGTGCACGTACCCACCCGAGTTCAGCTAAACTGTGGGACCAGCTCAGTGAGGGCGTTCTGAGGGGTGGGAGCAGCTCGGCACGCGCAGCTGGCGATGCGGACCCTGCCGGCTGGTTTGGGATGAAGGAACCTGTGGGCAGTGCCGTTCCTGGCGCTCTTCTCCGCGGCCGCCTTCGCACCCTCAGCGTCCCACAGCCGGGACTGCCCGTCCCCACCTGCCCTCGCTGGGTGGCAGAGGACACGAGCTGCTCTCCCTGACGCTGTGGACCCCTGCCCGGTGTCCCCTTTCTCTCCCCGGTGTCCCCGTCCCTGACCCTGCCCTGCTCCCCGTCCCTGCCCGGTGTCCCTGTATGGTGTCCTTGTCCCTGTCTAGTGTCCCTGCCGTGAGTCCTCTGTCCCTGCCCGGTGTCCCTGTCTGGTGTCCTTGTCCCTGTCTAGGGTTTCTGCCCTGAGTCCCCGGTCCCTGTCCCTGCCCGGTGTCCCTGCCCGGGTCCCTCTGGCAGCGCTGCCCGTGCCCGGCAGGGCGCGGTGTTGGCGGCGCAGCCCCCGCTCTGAGGGGACGGCGAGGGCGGTCCCTGGTGCTGCACAACGCGCTCGGTTCGTGGCTTAAATTGACCCAACAGCCCAAGCGAGGAGCTCGATCCAACAGCGTCATGTTAAGTTTTGGCTAATAAAAGTTCTGAAGGTAAGAAGTGCCCGGTATTGCAGCCCCTGTGTCCAGAGCAGGGTAGGGGAGCAGCCCACTGACGCTGTGGCACATCCCATCTGCCCACAGCAATTATGTACCAGCATGAAAGTATTTATGATGTTAAAACCTTGAAATACAGGGGTTTCTTCTCTTCCTCGGTTTATTTTTCCAGCTAGCAATAGGCAGCAGCTGCTGCTGTCAGTGTTGAGCAGGGTCTGGGCACCTCCTGGGCATGTAATTAGAGAGATTTGATTTCACAAGATAAGTGACTTCAGATGAGAACTGTCAGAGTTCTCTGTAAAGTCTAGAGCCTGCTATGTTCTGGTGTGGGAGATGATGCACTGCAATGGAAGGGCAGGGAGGTAAAATGAGGGCCTTGCATTGTGGTTGTGGTGACTCTTTCCAAGATGTGCTTGCTGATTTTTCTTCTTTATGTGTTTGCCTTTTGGACCTTGATTTGTTGATGTAAACAGGGTGTCGATGTGTGACCTGCATCCCTGCTCTGGGTGCAGCAGGTCATGGAAGCAATGCAGACAGGAAGTGTTTTGCTAGTATTGTTAACAATAACAGGTTTATTTTCTTATCTATAATGGAGTAAAGGCAGTCTCATAACTTAGTGGTTTGTTAATAAATAATCAGCTACACTGTACCACCCACAGCCCTGCAGGTGTAGGTCCCGTAGGAAGAAGAACAGAGATGAAATCCCGACCAGTCAGTTCCAGTGCATAGAAGAAGGTAAGTGCTTCTCTAAAAGGTGCTTCTCTCAGTTACTGGTGGGTTGGAAGGTCCAGAGGAGTCTGTGTCCAGCTGGGTTGGAGATTTGAGAGGAGGAGTGCTGAAGTACTTAGTAGCTGGTAACTTCATAGCTCAGAGCAGCAAATGAAATAGAGCATAAATTCAAGTGGCACTGTAAATAAGTCTTCAAGGCTTTTGTTTTAAAGTTAGTCCAACCATGTTGTGGTAAACTGGAGTTTACCATGTGGAGTCACCAGCAGTGGAGCTGCAGAACCTAAGCATACTCCTGTATGTTTTCTAGCGGTAGTTTTTATGTGCAGAATCTTATGCCATTATGAAATGGACACTTTACGTCATCATCTGGTTGCATAAACTTTGTTTCTATAGTCTTTTGTATCTATAAATGTGAAATTGGCAGTATGGGCAGTAATGGTCTGCATCCTTGAAGATCTTCACAAAGAAAGGTACAAAGCAGCATCCAAAACAGCACCTGCAGCCAAAGGGGAGATGGACATGCATGGAATGATTTACTGGCTTTTCTTTCTGCTGGTCACATCTCTGCTTTTTCTCTGCCATATTCTGTCTGTCTTTTCACTGCATGAATCCGCTCCTCTCCCAAGCCTATTAATGTTTAAAGTACCTTCCAAAAAACTAATCTTTGCCGCTGACATCTTATGCATTAATCTGATTCTGAACCTGATTCTAAATTACAGTAGGGAAGTAGACAATCTTGTGCTAATTTTTTGCTTGTCTTTTGAAAAATAATAACATACTGGGTTACATTTTACATCCATTTTACGAGTTTACATCCTCTGTAGCCATGATGACTGTATCTAGAATGGACAGTGACTTCTTATCAAGTAAAGAAGGGCAAACTATATAAACACTAAGTAGACCTTTTATTTCCAGTGCCTCTTTTGTAGCCTTCTGCTACTCTGAATCTGCAAAATATACATGAAAGCTTACCCAACCATGCACAGGCTGGTGCACAGGAGGTAGGACAGCTTGCCCAGTCTGTAGGTGACCTGCGTGGTGATGTGCTGGCGGCAGGAAGGACATATTGTGGATGTGGGTTTGCTTGAGAAGATCCCTGCTACGATGATCGGAGGCTGAGACACCAAGTAAACTTGAGTTCAAGAAGAAATGAGAAGCAGCAAAATTAGAAGCACAAGAAATATTTTACTATATATAAAGTCTCAGTTGGAGAATGTAGGTTCTTAACATGGCTTAATGCAGCACCCATGTTGCTGTTGTTGATTTCAGGTATATTCATAAGAGCCACTGTACTGCTTGTTCTGGGTATCCTAATATGCTGCTTCTAAAAGCAGCCAATATTTACTGGGATGGGGCGTTATACAGGGAATTGCCAGTGGGATAGTCCCCATAGTCAGGCAGTCTCCACCCCTACCCACTGGTGTATGTACTCTGACATTGAGAGTTTATCTTCTGATACTTAAAATAATATGAAAATGCATGTTTTCTTTGAAGAAGAGATTTGAAGGATGTAGAGGAACTTTCTGGATCAGCTTTTCAGTAGTTCTAAGAAATTCATCAAAGCCGCTACTCTAACATATAAATGTCACCAGTCAGGTGCTGGTGCTGTCCCCAGTTAGAAAAGTCTCTAGCTCGTGCTTTCTCATTCTGAATTTGATTGTCATACTCCCTCATGGGCATGGCCCTTGTAGGTACATGAAGGATATTTTTTCAGAAATGTTTTCAGTAAAAAAATACTGTAGTGATCCTAAACAAGTTTAGGGTACAACTTCACACTGTAGCCTGAGGCAAAACTTGAGGAGTGGGAAGGTATCATCTGTTAGATAGATAGGATATAGCATGTGAGTTTAATTGCCTTCTGGTCTTTAGGGTTTTTAAAAATGTATGCGTCTTCCTTCCTCCTGTATGAGATGTTATAGACTGTCCTTTGAAGCCTTTCCTCAGCATCTCCTTTGAGCTTCACTTCCATAAAGGTGACTAGAACAGGAACACTGGACTTAAAATGATTAATTGTGAAAGTCCTGGCTGGTTTTAAAAAGAAAAAAAAAATCATACTTCTGTAGATGGAAAACAAAGTCTGAGTATCTCACGTTAGTTTATCTTCCAGCATTTCTAG
This sequence comes from Sclerurus mexicanus, assembly GCA_013396755.1. Classification (NCBI taxonomy): domain Eukaryota; kingdom Metazoa; phylum Chordata; class Aves; order Passeriformes; family Furnariidae; genus Sclerurus; species Sclerurus mexicanus. The sequence continues at coordinate 1,592,972 of VWZF01003891.1, read as the reverse complement.
GGGAATTTTCAAGCTTCTTAGACTGTGATTCAATCAGAAACCTCTCATCTTCTGTGCTGGTTTTAAAACTAAATCTATTTCACTTTTGTTAGTATGCAGAACCACAGGTTGTTAGAAATGGAGTCCCCTGGCACTTACCTGGTTGCTCAATGGTGGTTGTTTCTCGGTAGGAATAAGGTGGGGGAGAAGGATACTCATAACTCCCTGTGTAAAGAAAAGCAGGGCAAAATGTGAAAGTGCAAACAGCTTCTGGCTCCCGAAAGCTCCGTGTGGAGTCTGACAAGGAGCTGCACGGGGAGGTGCCAGACATGGAGTACAGAGTACAGGACAGGGAGGAAAAGCTGCTTAACTTATTCATCGATTGCTAAAGCCAGAGGAGCCTGCAGCAACTAGCTGATCTCACTTTCTGTATAACATAAGCTGAGAAACCAAATCATTTTTTCAGCACAAAGGCAGTAACTGCATCTATTCCTATTCCAGTGTAACGCTGGAATGATACTTGGTCTTAATTTAAGGACTCCACTGATAGAAGAGTCATGCTACCTTTAACTTCAGGGATAACTACCCTTGCTATTAGTATTTAGAAGTTTTTTTCTTGTTTGAACTTTATCTACCCTCAGTTTCCAACCAAGTAATTGCATCATACTGTTTTTTAGGAAAAAGTCCTTTAGTTTTGGGAGAAGGGAAGCTGGTGACTAAGAGACCTCAAGCCTTTTTAGTTCTGTTACTAATCTTACAAATTAAGAATGCTATCAGCCTACCCGAGGTGTAATAAATGACTGTTTAAAAAAATGCATTCATGAATACATTCAAAATAAATTCATGTAAAAAGGTTTGCAGCCTGCTAGCATGAATGTGGTATCAAAGACTGGGCTGGAGTAGGACAGTCCATATGAGAAGTCTTGTTTGGTCAAACCCACAAGGATACAGAGCAAGATACAAAACTGGAATTTTCCAGAGTGAGACAAAATACAATGGCAAACTTGAAAAAAAGTTAGCAATGTTTTCTTGAACGCCTTGCCAGAAGGGGTCGAGATTTACAAAGGCATTTGGGTTTCATGGTGATGTTGGGGTGTTTAGTTTTTGGCTTTGAGGGAGCTTTTTCTCTGGGTATTTTTAGGGGGTGTTATTTGTGGGAAAAAAATTGTAAAAAATTAAAAACTAAAGAATTTCCTTCCTATGTAGAAAAGGGATGTGCTTAGTATGAGGGAGTTACCACTCAGTGTGTTTTTGTGAAGGACTTGCTTCCTGCACAAAGACAGGACACTGCAGTTCAGGGTTAGATGTGCGGGATGCCTGTCCCTTGATTGAGTAGCTCACAAGTGAGACTTTTTCTCCCCAATTTCTTCTAATCTTTTCTGAGTTTGGAAAAAGGCCAGAGATGTCTTTGAAGGCAAAAATCTTTACAGAGAGAGCTGATCCGAGTAAAATGCTCTGAAAATAGGTCAGTTTTAGAAGCCCAGTATTGACACATCGAGCCTTATTAGTCACCATCCGACCTCCCGTTCTGGTTTTTTTCCCCAGTCCTGTCCGGTAAATGGCAATTCCCTCAATAGCAGGAAGGTAACAACGGTACAATCAGTGATGTATCTGTGTGTCTTTCAATGAGGCTGAGCTCGAACAGGCAGAAGACAAAGGAGCTTTGTGAGATACTTGTGTAGGTGTGAAAGCACTGCCGGGTTTCAGAGAGAAAAGCCAACCCAGCAGAGCAGCAGCTGTCGGCACCCACTTGCAGTCTTTGTGCTGAGTTGTCAGCACTTCACTCGTGGGGAGGGCTGTTCACCCCCTGGAGAACCTGGTGCAGAACTGACTCACCGAGGGAGGGCAGCTCTGGTCAGCAGGATTGTTTGGGAAAAGGCCAGTCCTCTGGAAAACTAGATGACAATTTAAGGAAGACACAGCCCGTCCATGTACAAAGTTTGCTGGCTGAACATTTGCTCATTTGGACTATGAAATTATTGTAGAGATACAGCTGAAATTCCTTTTCCAATCAAGCATGTGTTGTTTGAAAAATTGTTAACTAAATGAACAAAAATAGTTATTGCCATTTTAAGCAATGCTTCTGTCAGGAGATCCTACCAGCGTGCCTACCCCAACCCTGGGGTTTATACTCTGGCACAGACACTTTCTAAGCCCATCATGTCCTGGCAAGGCCGGGCCCCGTATGATCCAGCCCAGCTGTGTAGCTGGAAACCAACTACCGGTTTGCCACAAAACCCCCATCGGATGTTCTTTCCAGCCCCCGCGGTGAAGCCTCCTTACCCGCTTGGCTGCAGAACTCTGGTGCAGAGGGTTCTTGCCTGTAGAGGTCCTGGGGTGGTTCATACATAACCATAGGAATTTCCGCACGTCCCTTCTCACTAGACATGTCTGCAGTTCACCTGCCAAAAGTGGTGCAAATTAAAATCTGCTCTATGTGACTCTCGGTGCCCTGTATTTGTCAATGCCTGCTTCTGTAGTTCCTAGTTCTCACACTCAGGTTTTACTTAGAGGCAAATTAGCAGTTCTCGTATTCTGGCTTTTTGTAGACTGAAGTGCAGTCAGTTCCTGCTACACTTCATGATGAGGAAGATGGAAAGGAACAGCAGAAAATACCATCTCTACATATTTGTTTGTGCTGGAAAGCTAGAAATGTTCTTCCAGAAAATACGCTATTCACAGTGTGTAAACTTGTGACTGAAAGTGTTAACCTTTGCAGAAAAGTCAACCTCTTTTTTTTTTTCCTTCTTTCTGTAAATTGTCAAAATAATTAAGGCAGGGAAGAGCAGACTTCGGAGCACCTGTGAAAAACCTTCATGTGTTATTAAGTCGGTGCAATCAGTGGCAATTCAGATCAGCTGTTCTTTGGGTTAATGTGCAACCTTATCATCGTTGTTATCATGCCCAGTTTTGTTCTGTGAAACTATTGTCTCATCGGTAGGTGACACGCTTTTGTTGGGAAATGTCATTATTACCTCTGACTGGGCTGCCTGAGGCTCTGAGCAAGATCGGACCACAAAATGTGTGTTTTGCAGGTGTTAGCAGGAGCTGTTCCTCACAATAAAGAGTAGGAGGAAGAGGACATAGATGGCTTGTATGTTACTGTAAATGAAAAGGTGTTAATTACTCCTAGCTGTCCCTTGAACCAGTTGATTTGCTACTAGCATAACTGCAAGAGTCCTTCGCAGAAGAAAGTTTCATCCTTTTGCACAGGTCAGCAAGGGAGGGCGGTTTGGGGGAAAAAGGAGCACAGATGTTTGTGAGGAGCTGCTAAATGAGCCTGGTGCATGTTTACTGGCTGCTAAAGGACCTGATTGGGAATGTCAGAGGTATTGATAGGCCTTTGTTGAAGCTTCATGATCCCACTGAGAAGAAAAAAAGAAAAGCTGAGAGTCAAGAGAACTTGGGTAGGATGAAACTTTGCGAGCCAACGGGGAGTAATCACATACAGAGAAGACAGTGTGTCAGTAGTAAGTGTGGGTTCAAGAGTGTGTTGATAGACAGTGTTGCATTAGCCAGTGTTGACCAACAGCTGTTCCCTTGGGACAAGGATTAGTGGGTAAAATTACAGGGAGTTTCCAAGTTTTTGTCTTATTGCTATCTCGGTACTGACACCACACGCTAAATACTGGGTGGTGCCAGTTTGGGTGACACTTCTGCAGAATTCATCTCACTCACTGTGAATCAGGAAAAAGAGGAAGGGGCTTTTGAATTCCATGCAATGACTGTAGGCCCAGGCAGAAGGGCTGCACGAGGCACAGACTAGGAAGGAATAATAATAATGCCTGACACAGTGAGAGCATGTCAAGTTAACTGCTGAGTGTCAGCAAACGCTGACTAATCCTGGCTCCACCCAGTGAGGTATTAGGATAATATCACAAGGTAAATGTGTAGGGCAAGAGAAGTGAATAAGCAGCAGAGCTGGGAATACTGTGGGAGTCCCACTGGATGCCACATTTGTGTTTGATCTACTGGAGCTGCCAAGCACAGAAGCTCTGGGCCATAGGCTGTTGATAAAGTTGGTGCCTTGAATTTCCTCACTCTCTGTGTCTTGTTCTGCACTTTTAATAGTGCTGCCAGTAGCTCTGTGTGTTGGGATGGAGGACCCGCCCCAGAGCAGATGAGCTGGGAGAGCTGGATGGGCACAGCTGTGCCTCAGCTTCTGCAGGAGCATCTTCAGCCTCCTTGGTGGGAAGTACCAGGGGGTTAGATACCCTCTGGGCCTGAATGCTGGAAGTCCAGAGGTCCAGGAAGGGCATTTTCTGGGGCATTTTATGCAACTCAGTAAAGCCTTTAATTTGGTACATAAATGGTTACTCTCAGTTCTTGGTTGCAACCACATCTCTTATGCCCTTTGGGGCTGTGACCTCCAAATCTGTAAGTGTTGTTGCCATAGATTAGAACCAGAGGCTTTTCTTCTCTTTCAGATGTGATCATCTGCTGGAGAGGAAGATATGTGAGAGAACAGTGTCTGCAGCTCTGGAGGAAAAAGTCATAAGGAGAAATACCAGGTAGCAGTTCCCGAAAGAGTAGGAAAATACCCTATAAACTTCCCTACAGAAACCAGTAACATCCAGGAGACTCACACTTAACTAGCTTGGGAGGTGATGCGAGTTGTCTTCTCTAAAGTCACACCGAGCAAACAGCTCTCTGCTAGGCCAAGGCAGACCCTTCTGCTTTCCTGAACTGGGGCTTTGGTTTATCTGAAGCAGCTTGACTCAATCTACTGCAAACTGCTGGATTTGCAGGCAGAAATGTATAGTGCCGGGGACACCAAAACAATAAAACAATTCAGTGCCTTCTCTCCTCTGCAGTTTCACTCTCTTCTGCCTATGGGTGTAACTGGCTTGGCACTGGAAAATAAAACTCATTGTAAGTCCTGTGGAAACTTACAAAATCACAAAAAAGAAGCAAATCACACCCTGAGGCGTATACACAAAGAGCCAGCTCAGGGAAAGTAAGGTGGAAATGGCAAAGCATTTATGTTCCAGGAGGGACATATCCTAAGGAAGAATGGGCAGGTATCTTCCACCATCTTTCTCTGGATTTGCTCCAGGGTCTTGTGTTCTGGTGTGAAGAGCAGTCTCAAGCAGGCAAGCAAAGCTGATGAACTGTGAAATTCCAAGGCAGAGCCCTGCTCTCTCAGGTCTCACCTCTGCACGTTCCCTCCTCAGTGCCCCTGATGGCTGAATAATCCCAGACGGAATTAGTTCAGTGTGCCTGCAAAGAGGCACAGGCACTGTCATCTGTGCTTGTAAAGGGGGTTCATTTGAAAATCGAAATTCTAGGCAGTACTAATTCTTCTCCTTTCATATTCATGTCTGCCTAGCAAGGATGGCATCCAGGATCTTAGGCAGGACACCAAGCAGTCACTTTGAGAGGAAAAGTGTTTAAACTCCATCCCAGCTCCAGCTGGCATCATTGTTGGATTTGCCATTCAGTAAGAGTGTGTTCAGAGTCAGAAAAAAGGGAACATGGAATTTGAGAGGAAACATGAAGTGATTCAGATATTTAAAGAAGATAAGGTAGTACACTTAAGTTTTGTATTTTAGAAGATTAACATTAAAACATTATAGTAAATGATCTTTACATTTCATGGAGCTATAGCAGTTTTCACCAGTGACCTGTTGGCTTGTAGGATACTGGCCCAAAGGTTTTCTGTTTGCTGCAATGTGTTCTTGTTCTCCTGTCATCACTATTTTAATGTTTTCCTGGGCATTTAGCCCTTCCAGCTGTGTTTATAAGACAATTTAAATTTCTAATGTTTTAAAGAGTGACCAGAAAATGCCATTGCTTACATGAAATTGCATCTGAGGCTTGAATGATATCAAATGGCTGTTTTATTTGGTTGAAGCAATTAATTCTAGTTTTTGGCTAGCAATGAAACACTGAATTCCTCAGTGGAGAGATCTTTTCCATTTAGTCCTGCGTTGGTCATTTATGGTAATATTCACAGTGTGCTGAGGCTTTTCAGACATTCAAGAAGGAATAGTTCCAGCTCTAATACAGACAAACGTAGTTGGGGAGCAGCTTTCAGGTATTTGTCTATTCTTATTTTTAAGATAGAAGCTAAAAGAGATAACTGCTGGCAGTGAATTAGAAGTTGTACATTAAAAAATATTTAGGATGTCTGAAGTAGACAAGCTTTTCAAGGAGATGAAGGATGCTCTGCCAATTGCCCACTCTTTACTCTTGAATTTCATTTTTGATACTACAGCTATTCTGGCTTTTAAGCTTGGATCAGGCTACCAGCCTTTTCAAATGGAGAGGATGTAACTGTGTGGGATTCAACTGAATATGCACCATGTTTCTCTTTGCAAACTCCTCACGTGATCCCCTTGGCTTCTCTGTTGACTGCACAGACTCACTACCCAATATATAAGGTGCTGGAAGTGGTCAGTGAAAGAAGTTGGTTGTTGATCTATTGAAGTGATCAGAATGCTTTTGCCATTGAGCCAAGGAGCAGGGCAAAACACATAAAGTCACCATGTAGATACTGCTTCTGCTTTCATGTGGAAAGGGAGATATTTATGTATAATCTGAGTCCTCATGGCTTACATAGAAGTTTGGAGTAAAATGAGTTCAACCGTTGTTCACAAAATCATGAGGAAGCACCTACTGAAGAGTGAAATGTTGGTGAAGTGAGCTCTACTGGGAAAGAAAGCTCTTTGCTTTCTCCACCTTGGAGACAACCTTCTTTCATTTGTAGTATTGTAAATGGTGGCACAGACACAGAGAGTGTGGAAAGGTTTGGGGGTTTGTTTTAGTTTGTTTTGTGAAGTGCAATCCAGTGTTTGTTTGCTGTGATGTGCACACAGAGGGCTGGTCTCTGGCTTGTGAGCCTGGCCCTGCCTCCCTGGGCCAACAAGGCTGCTGGATAGGCAGGGACTCCCTGGATTTTCCAGTCCTGTCCTACATCAGACGTTTATGTTTGGTTAATCCTTCATGAAGGGAGCTCCGGTCTATAATTCAGTTCGTTTACTGCTCCTGTTGCTCTCACCTTAAAGCAATTCAAAGTACTGTAAACATTCATAAACCTTCTAGTCTAAAATTATTATTGGTAGTTTATTTCTGTGTGTTATTGCACCAGCATCATGCTTTTACAGAAAAACCTTCTCCCTTCAAGACAGCCCAGAGAGCATCCCTGTCCCTTTGCAGCCTTTCCTTCACAGGGCTAAGCAAGGCTTTGAGTCCTCCTCATTTTTGTGCAGTGAATTCATCCTTCTTGTCTCTGAGTGGCCAATGAGCTCTGTCCTCAGCCTACAGAGTGGTATGGATGTCATCTTGTATTTAGTGGAAATGCTGTCTGTAGAATAACGTGGTAGCATGTCTTCCTTTTCCAAAGGCACATTGTGCTGGTGCTTTGTATTTATGCTGTTATTAAGCAGCAGTGAGCCTTTCTCCTCCAATGTCATTCTGCACTAATGAACTCCCAGCTTGGAGCTGAAACTCCTGATACACTTTCCTAAGTGCAGTGCTTTGCAGCATTATTATACATACAAATACTGTCACAGCAGGTCTCTAACTTTTCTTATTCTGTGTAATAGAGTTTCTGCTTCCCTAATTTGTTTCTTCAGTCATGCATTTTATTAGCCACTCCTATATTTCTGTCAAGGTTATTAATTAAAATACTGAACAAGATCCATCACTGATTCCTGTGCAAACCAGGTATATCTCTTAAAGCTTGTTCCTTAATTTACTGTTTTGAAGTATAATCCCTTCTTCCCTTCAGATGACCAACTTCACTTGCATTTAAAGGGTACTTATTCCGAAGGATGAGCACAGCTGAGCCCTGAGATTGCATTAGAATTTGTCCCTCCCTAATTACCATTCCAAAAATAGAGTGCTAACCACTCAAGGGAAGTATTGTCCAGTGGTTTGTGCATTAACCTGGACTGGGGGAAAAAAAAAGATGGGCTCAGTTCCTGTTCTGCAACAGTGACGATGAGCAAATTAATTAGTCTTGGGTTTGTTTAGCTTTGTTGTGTATGTTGTGTATGGAAATACCGTACCAGGGAGACACTGTGCCCATTCTGCACTGCCATGGTCACATTTGGTTATGCCTTAAAACTTGAGCAAACAGGAGATAGGAAATGCCTAGTTTAGATTCAGTCTTTGTCCTCTGTTGACACAATTTTGCCTTTCACATTTCCTTTTAGCTGTCAGAATTGAGGGCAGCCTTACACAATTGTTTCCAGCACTTCATCATTACCTTAAAATTTGATGTTTGCCATATTTTCATTTCATTCCTTTATAGATTAATATTTCTGTTATGACAGCATTGAATCAGGGGTAGCCAGCACTTCATTTATACCCTTTCAAAAATAACATCCATAACTTGTCCTTCAATTGGAAACTGATAGAACAGCTCGAGTAATGTCTCACACAGCATCTGGAGCTGGTTTAGCAACCCTTACAAAGTTATTATGAATAAACATCCATTTGAAGAGAGCAGGTGTGTGCCCTGTTTTTATGTGTGAGCTAAGCCCTTTCTTACAGTGAAAATAGTTTCATTAGTTTGACTTTCCATTCTTATTATTATTCTCATTTCCACTTTATCAGAAAGCTCCTTTTCCTCTTTTCCATCTCTGATCTGTTCTAGGGGAAATATAAAATATCCTGAGAAAAATGCATGCCTTCAGACTTTAGGAACATGGGAGAAGCTTGCAGATTTTGAGAGTCTGACAATTTAATCATAATAAACTAGCATTTACAACAGAGAGCCACAGTTGTCATACTCCTTGAGTTCCCCATCTGTTTTAGCCCTTGCCACCTCCCTTTCTTTACTTCCTGAGGAGTAAACATAGTATTGATCCCAGGTAATTTGAAAGCTCTTACCTTTATGTAGCTCTGGTGAATCTGAGGAGTAAAAAGGCTTCAAAAGTTGCTCAATTCATCCATGTCTTTGCACTGTGGCTGTGTATGGGGAAGAAACACACACATGAGCAGTGACATGACCTGCTGCGATGCCCCAGTGGCGTACTCAGCTGAAGGTGCGAGTCAGTTGGTAGACAGTGTATAATTACCCCAGTTCTCCTGCACTCCCATCCCACTGCTCACACCTGCTCTGCCACCAAAGGAATGCTGTGTGACAGGCTTGCACCAGAGGCTGTTTTTGTTGTCGGGTTCCTTTTTTGCCCTAATATCCCAGAAATTTTCTTTGTGCTAACCTGAAAGCTAATGAAGACAATTAGAGGCAGCACAGGAATAACTTGAGGGCAATGGAGAGAAAAGTGCATGTGGTCTCCCTTTGTGCTTCTCTACAAACCGTGGCAGAGAATGATGAAAAGCCATAGGTGCAGTTGTTTCTGGGGCTCTGATACTTTATTACTGAGATCAAGGATCACTTTAACTTTATGTACAATTTAGCATGCTTAGATCATCAAGGATACCAGTGCAGGGTGGTAAGCGTTGATATTTTAGCTGGGATCTTCTTGGTAACTAGATTTGTTGCTGAATTGGACTTTATGTTAAATAGATGCTTTGTCCCTGTGGTGGGTTGCCCCTGTCCAGCTGCCAGACACCCACCCAGACACTGTTACTCTCCTACTCAACAGAATGGAACATGAAAATAATTTGGAAGTGTTCTTCAGATGAGATAAAGACAGGGAGATTGCTTACTCATTACCATCACAGGCAAACCAGACTCGACTTGAGGAAAATTAACTGAATTTATTGACAATTAAAATATATTTGGATGATGAGAAACAAAGAAAAACCCCTACCTCAGATGCCATATATTTGGCATCTCTGAGTATAGTGGTGAGCATGTATGGATTGTTCTTGCTTCATCTGAATCTACTGAAAACTGTTTCTCAGTAAAAAAGAAAGACCTTCCTTCACAGAAGGGGCCCATCCACAGTGCTTCTGACAAGAATAGAACATGATGCATTGGGTTTGCCTGGGAGACTTACATCACCTGTCCAAAACATACTGTTTGCTCCTGGGTGAACAAAGTCTTAGTCAAGAAAAGACTGCAGCAGTGCAGGAAGCCCCTGAGCATGAGAGGTCAGGATTGCACAATAATTAGCAAAATAGTATTGTACAGCTGAGAAGCTGCCAATGCGTAAAGGAAGAGGAGAGGGAACAGTTGTGCACTCCAAGTTTTCATCCCCTTTCTGTCACCACAACTTGGGAACTCTAGAAATAGAGATTGTTGTTGCTAATAGATGAGTTGGTGATATTGGATGCTGTTAATGGGGACAGTACATCACCTGCCTCTCATCTGGATTTGAAGAACCAGGTACAGAGCCCTTGCTCAAGTTTTCCTCACTGCCTGGAGTGGAGGCTCAGGACTTTGTATACTATGCACATACATCATCAGAGTAGTTGTGGACTCCCCTGACAAGAGCCACTTCTCTAGGCTAAACCAAAAATAGGGAAGGATAGGTGGCAGTAACTCTGGCTGATCCTGGTTTTTCCTTTTAAATCATTGCTTTTTCACAGGTTTCTTGTGTGATACTGGGCAAGTTATTCATTCCTCTGTGTTCTCTCCATGTAAAGAAAAATAACAAACTGGTCCTAATAATTTTAATAGAGATGATAAAATGCAGCTTTATTGAAACTAAATGCTTTATGGAGAGACGTTATTTTGACACCATTTTCTCAGGGAAGTCACAGTATGTTCATATACTAACATACCATTCCTTGAAGAGTGAAAATACTCTAACGAAGACAGAAAAGAGAGAAGTGTCAAAACAGGAATATCTGTAGAAAAAAATTGAGTCAAGGATAGTCCTTTTATATTTCTAGCATATGTTTTTATATATGGTAACTAATATCTATTGATGATGCTTGTGAGATAGTCCCCCTGATCTGAATCTCAGCAACAGGTCTATGAACACATGTATGTTTGTAAGGAGAAAAGGCATGGATGCCAACAAGTGGATAAGTTTCTTCCAGTTTTCAGGTGAACTGCCCACAGTGTGTGAGACTGGGGAAGGGGAATGGCTCCCAAGATGTGTGACACAGGGGCTGTCTGTGGGATTGCCTCCCTGCCCTTCCTACTCCTTCCCAACTCCATGGGGAACCAGGTGGATGCTTGGCACAGACTGGTTTTTTTTCATTCACACAAAAATTTGATAAGGTAGGTTAAAGATAGATTTTAGAATGCATATAAAATATGTGCATATATCATATGTGGTTACATATCAAAATAATATTTCCTTGTGTCAGGATATTGCAAGTTTATATTTTTTTTCCCCTGAAATATTTGTTTTCTGAACATCTGCTAGTTGTTCTGGAGGGCACAGAGTTTAGAGTCACCCACAGTTCCCCTCTTTGGTGTTGACATACAAAATGTTAATTTAGTAATTATGTATTGTGGGTTTTTTATGGAGATGGTAATCACTAGTCCTGAAATCTTTCACTGCTTGCTTTTCAGTCACTGTAACATTGCAATCACAGACACAACCCTTAAGCAGGAAATCAGTCTATGGGAGAAAGGGCCCATTTCTTTGGGGATGAGAGTCTGTTTTTTTTCCTTGAAGAGCAGAGGGAAAGAAGTGATGAAACCAAGACTCATGCACAAGAAATTCTTCCTGTGATGTAGGGTGGCTTAAGTGCTTAAATATTTAGAACAGCCTGAATATATTTAACGCACTGCCAAGCTGACACTTATGAAAGAACCTGATGTTGCTGGAGCTCTGAGGGCTGTTTCCAGGAGCCTGGAACTCACTGCAGAGCCAGCTCTGTTTTACCTGCTCCCAGTGGCACTGGGCATGCACATGTTCTGTCATCTTCCACCTCCATTGCAGGGGAGATGAGGGGATGCAAAGATCCCCTCATCTCCTGCCGTACCTGCTTTTCTCCCTGCTGTGGTCACCTGCCAACCTCAGTGGGGTTCTTCAGCCTGTGGGGGAAGTGAGTGATTTTAAGCTTTGGTTTGCATGCGCATCATTGGCTTTCTTTTGCAATCCTAATTACACTGTTTGCCCTCAGAGAAACAGTGTAATACTTAGCAAAGGGAAAGATTGTATCAGTCCCCTTGAATCATTGTATATCATCCATGCTATCAGAGACAACACTGCAATAATCATTATTAATTAGTCAATCAAACTGATTGCTTCTTCTGTCATCACAAAAAATAGCCTCTTGTTGCATGAAGGAGCTGTTCACAATTATTGGTGGCTTCTCTCCTATTTTTGTTTACAGAAGCTCATATGATGGGAAAATTGGATTCAAGATTTTTACTCTTTATTTTTTTTCCCTGTGTGTACTTGATAGCCCTAGTTCAGACTGTGGATGTTGTAACCATGGAGTTAAGTTTAGAAGGATCATTGTGTAAATTCTCACCAGGGGATTTCTGCATAGCTGTTGGTGGAGCCAAAGTACTGCTGGATAGTGAGCCCTACCTTGACCCATACGTAAGGAAGGTGCCCCAGTGAAAGCTCTGGGAGGTTTGGAGCTTGGCTCAGGACAGGACAGAGCACAGAGCAGAGGAGAGAGCACCTGCCAGGGCAGGGCACGCTCCTCCCTGGCCAGGCTTTGTTCACCCAGTGTGAGGTGGAATGGAGCACAGGGGAAGTTTTTGTGGCTCTCGATTAACTTTAGAGCAGGGCTTCAGCCAGCAGGCTCATACTGTGCTCCTAACTTGTAGGTGGATGAAATCGGATGTGTTTGTCCCTTTGCTCCCTTTCAAATAGTTCATATGTTCTTTGAGGTGTGATTGCTTCTTTCTTGCTGTTTTGTGTTCAGGTCTAGCCTAGTTGGCTGAAACCTCTGGGAAAGCATGACAAAAGTAAGGTTGAATTGAGGTCTTAGTACAGATAATGCACATTTTGATACAGGTTCTCTGCTACTTGAAAACTAACATTGAATAAAGGTCTTTTTTTAATAAAGCTCAGAGAAAAATTGGAAGCATTTTCCAGTTATAAGCAGCAGAGGCTTGTGTACACAATTCTTCCTCTATTTACACCAGCAGGTATGTGTTTGCAGTCAGTGGTATCCAGAGCTGGAAGTGTTTTATAATTCAAGAAGTGTCAGTGTCTGTGAATATACCTGCTATTGTCTGCCATAAATATTGTCAATCATAGTACAGGTAGAAAAAATTCTTTTCTCAATTAAAATGCCAATTTAGTATAGCTGAACACAGCTCTTATTGACTGGGAACTTGCCTTTCCTGTTTGGTATCTGAATGCAACATATTTCTTAGAACACTGGTTACACAAGAAGGATAAGAGTGACTCAAATATGAAACATCATTCTTTTCAGATAAGATCTGGAGATGAGTTGCTTTAATGTGCAAAGTAAATATTTGAGTGACACGTGGCACATAGCTCAGAGCAGAAACCACTTCTATGCAATAGGTTCCAAATGAAAAATTATCTCCAATATGGCAAGTTATACATAGGCTTTTTCTGGTAATTTGCTTATTGAAATGAAATGTAGCAGCATATCATGCAGGAATCTGAAAAATGACTGTACACTCTGTAACTATTCTGGTCTGAGTCTCCAGCCTACTATAGCTGGATTGTGTGCCAAGCCACAGTGGGGACCAGTTTTATTTACTTAGTTTTATTAGTAGAAAAATGTCATGTTTTTTGGTTTGTTTTTGGGTTTTGTGGTTTTTTTTTCTTTTAATATAACAGTTCTAAAAGCTCTGAGCCTGATGTCAGGAAGATGGCTGTAGCATTCATGTAGTCTTACTCGTTGATGATATGAGAGAAAAGAGCTGAACAGTTTAATTCAAAATTAATCATTGATTCAAAGGAAAATGAGTGAATGTCTGCCTTAGTTTTCAAGGAATACACTTATTAAAATTTTTTTTTATTTTAGAAGTTGGAAGAAGTTCACAATCCTAACTTGCTCTTTGATAATCATATTTTTGAAACAATATATGAAAAAACTCAGAACATTTCAAAACTGATACATATCTGATATTTAAAGCATGTTGTTAATTTCTGCTGGGTTTTGACCACCTTGGTTGTTAAAGGTTTTCAATGGGAAATCCTGTCTTGTTACCTGAGACGTTCTCAACATTCACAACAAATTCTACTTTTCCTGCAAATATATCCCTGCTACCAACAGCAGTGCCTGTGCTTTCAACCTGGCCCAGTTTGGCTTGGACAAGGCAGGCAGGGCTCCAGGGAGTCAGCTGGGAGCTGCGGGGTCACCGCTGAGCTCTTCATGCCTGGGAGCGATGGACCACAGCGTGAAACACTGCAACAGAGAAATCCTGCTGCAGGAATGAAATTGCATCTAGTCGTTATTATCACACCTTAACCATGCTGGAGCCAGAACCATGAAGGATTAGACTCACAGCCTGGAAAGAAAACAGAGAATTGTGAAATTTCACGCAGGGAGGACAAAGCCCGTTCTGCTGACATGACTGTGGTGCTGACACGTGATCATACGCTTGGGCTGTGCTTGGCACGTCCAAGAGTTGTAACATTTTCTGCTGGAATTAAAGGGCTTTCTGACTTTTCTAGACAATGGGAATCAACAGGATTGCTATCTACAGGATGCATATGACAACACCACCTTGTAGGTCATCATACTGATCTGGAAGGAAGAGGAGTGGACCATTAGCCCTAAGAGTCATTTGGGAAATTTCTTATCCACAGCCAAGGAATTAACTTCAGTGGTGTGGGCTGAGGTGCTGGAAAGAGCTGATCACTAGAGCTGGTTTGCAAGCCAGAGATGTTTCTGATGTAAGAAAGAGTATGTGGTCAGATGTCTGAATTATTGTCTAATTACACACTTTGGTGCAGGCACAAGAAGTATCTCAGTATTTCAGTTGTCCCTAGAACTCATTTTATTTTAATTATAAAAGTGGATGACGTGGAAAGGAGATTGAACATAGTTTAAACAGGCCCAAAGTACCTGTTTCTCTGCAAAGACTGTGCTGACTTTGCACAGGCTTTGCAAGGACGAGTTGCAGGTGCAATATTTTAGAGGTGGCTTCTCCCCCAGGGAGCCAGGCCACGCACAGGGCAGTGGGTGCACACCTGGCTGGTACCACAAGGGAAAAGGGCATGAAAGGCACAAACACAGACTCCCACTGCCTGACCCTCTCATGAGAGGGGCTTCAGGTCTCTGAAGCCAGGAGGATAAGAGAGGTGCCCACCTGAGGGAGGTTTCCAGAAGCCTTGTGTCCCCTAATTACAGTGCAGTAATTAACCTTAGTCCCAGTGTGGGGCCCTGCACTTGGCAAATGCACCCTTTTGTTAATTTTGAGCATTTATAGCTATGAGTGAAGGTGGATTTTTATTTTTTATTTTTTTAAATGTCTGGTTTTCATAAGTTTAGTTTTAGGTGGCCCTATGAGAAGCAGGGGATTGGATTTGATGATCCTTATAGGTCCCTTTCAACCTATTCTATAATTCTTATGGTTGCACCTTCTTGGAAGCAAACAGAATGATCTGAAAATAATTTTTTTTCTTTTTTTTTTTTCTTTTTCTTTCCAAGAGAATTAACTTTAATCTTGAACTCCTGGATCTTCCTTCTATTTCTTTACTTGAAAGAAGTGGTACATCAGAACATCATATCCATAAGAAAAAAGACAGAGAGACCCCAGCACAGCTGCTGTTAGTTGTGGTAGCTTTATGGCTGACTTACTGACATAATCAAAGATACAAGTCCCAAGCAGTTAACTCCTGGAAAGGCTAAAGATTCTCAAAATTTCTGTGCTGATATTTACTTGGAAGGTTCAAGTGCTCGGTAAGTAGAGAATGACATTGTACAAGAGAACATGTTTTCCTTTCTTGCAGTTGATCACATTTTTTTTTAGCCCTTTCCCTTGATTGACCTTCCAGAGCACTTAACAAAAATCTGTCAGAAAAGAGGTTCCGAGAACAGCGTTCCCTGTACCTCTGTATTTGGCATGAAGGACAAAGCAGCTTTTCTGTTTGTCTCGTGTGCTGATGTAGATGGTGTTGGTCAAAGAGTAATTTACACATTTACTTGCAAAGCATGGCACTACCGTTGTATGAGATTGCGACCACAACATGTAGTAAACAAAGTCATAAGGTTGAAAGCTAAAATGCAGATTAGTGCTACATTAATTAGTAGAACCAAAATTGTATTAAAATGGAAGAATCACACTAAAATTGCACAGGTACCAAAGCACTTGGGGTGTAGGACACGGATTCAAACCGAGCAAACCCCATATTGATTTTGGTCTGGGTTACAGGCTGCTGCCACCTACAGTCCACAGTCCTCCAGATCCCCGGGATTCAGACACTGACAGAACAGACACACATCTGTCAAGTCTGTATCTCACTTTTAGAAGCCTCAGGTTGAAATGTATTCATAATTGATATCCTGAAATATCTGTTTCTAAGTTACTTTACAGAATAATTTAAAAAATTACAGAATCAAAAACCCAAACCAAAGAAATAAAGAAGCAGAAGCACAGAAGCAGAGGGTCATCTACTTAGATATTTTACCATCCATTCCATCAAAAATATAAGGAGAAAGAGTATTGCCTATTAACAGTCACTCATAACTTCTTTAATCCAGTACCTCATCTTGTATATGAAGTTTACCATTTAAAAGCCATGAATCCCTTCCACCACTGAGTTCAAAGATCTGTGTGGGGACAAGATGAGGGGATTTTCTTCTCTAGCTGGGGACAGGATGAGGGGATTTTCTTCTGTAGCTGAAGTTGGGGCCCGAACTACAGTCCCCTGTAATCCTGTTTCTTACCATTTAGGCACCTTTAAAGTTATTTTTAGACTTTCTTCCAATGTCCTCTCATATCTGAATGACGCTATTGTTGAGCCTTGAGCAGCAACTGAGATACCAAGCCCTTAGTAATTAAAAAAAATCTCTTTCAACTTTAAATGCTGTGATTTCCTTAATAGAAACAAAAGACAGGACAGGTCACTGTACAGGAAGTTAGTTCTCTCCCTGAAACAATTCTCTGAATCTTGTCCAGCAATGTTCAAATGTTTATCAGTCTGTGGCTGAAACTATGTCAAGAGGGACTTGTAGAGAGTTAAAGGTGTGCAAAAGTAGTACAGGAGATCAGGGGAGGAATTATCCTGAAAGCAGCTGTAAGTTGCTAAGGTACTTACTGTACTGTAGAACTTGCCTAATGCTCTCCTGTCAGGCTGTGGGAACACATCCTTACATTGGTGTATATCCCCTCTAAACTCACAAGTCATTTTTGCTCAGTGGAGTAGTTTAAAGCCATTTTCTGCTATTTTAGGTTTCAGTCCCATATAACTGCTGAAATTTCACCCTTTTTAATGCAATCCTTACTCTGCAGGCCTTGTGAAAAAGCAAACACGTACCCTGAAGAGGTTGCTAGTTGTGATCACCATGCTCAAGTGAAAACCAGACTGACCCAGCCTTCTATTTTATTTCTTTTAGTCATAAAGAGACAAGTGTTCTGCCCCTGTATAGTGTGTACCCTTGTGGGTACTCAGCTGGCTGGGCTGCTGTGTCCTTCACTTGGATTGTAAACTGTTCTGGCTTACGGAGTGAGCAATGAAGCATCTCTTTATTTGGTGATAGTAAAATAACTGAAAACACCTCCCAAAGACCAGAAATTAGACACAGTGAAGAACTGATCAGGCTGGTTAGTCCAATAAGTGCAGGAACCATCCTGGCTGTCTGTGTGAGTCTGTGCATTTGTATAGGAAGAAAAAGAGAATACAAAATATTAAGTCAAAGAAAGGGTTATCCTGCTCTAAACTCCTTGGTGGTTTGTTTTTTTTTTTTTTAATTTTACTGGGCATTGGTTTTAGGAGGATTTCATTGCTGTGCATGAGGTGCTCTGTTTGCTTCTCAGATATTTGGACAGACAAGATGCCTGCTGATTATATACTCAAGGATCAAGAGACACACTGGTGCTTCCAACCAAATGATTTCACTTTCAGAGCATAAGGAACTCATGCAAGTGACAGGTCAGAGAGCAGATTAATTTGAACACAGCATGCTTCTCTCAAGCAGCCATGCTTGGAGGGGAAGTGTTTCTTCTCAAAAAATAATAATTAAACAAGAGTAAGTTAGATAATGTACCTCTGGAAATGTTTTGCACACTCATTAACTCTCATTAACTCTTGCAAAATTACTGGTCAGAGAAATATACTATAACTCATCTGTTTCTTGGTGCCTCTATCAGTTAGGAACACAACAAAGACTTTATGCAAGAAACTAAAAGATGATAAAACCTTTCATGGCTGAACCTAGTCTTTTTCCCTGACCAATTTGTCCCTGGCATGCAATTAATTTTATCTCTCAGCAAATGGCCAAATCATCTGGTGGCATCGGTGTGAAATACAGAGCCTTCCTGCAGAGCAAATGAAAGTATTTCTCTTGCTCTGCTGTTGGTTTAGTGCTGTCTATGGAAAAAAAGCCAATAGTTTCCTGAAGCAATCAGAGAGGCCAGTGCACTGAGAAGCTCAGAAATACTATTTTTTCTTCTTTTTTTTTTTCTTTTTTGTCTGTCAGCTGTGACACTTTCCCATCTGCCCTTGCAATCTGTCTCTGGATTGTTGTAACAGCATTAATCAGCAGAATTGACAAAAACCAAATTGCATGACAGACAGCAGAGAAAGACCCAGAGTTGCCTCATCAATGCTTTCGTATGGGCTGACCAGTCACATTCTGCCTGAGCCCAGCAGGTTGCTGCTCTGCTCTGAAATACTTCTGGGTATTTCAACATCTCTCTGAGGGAGGAGACACTGGAGCTATTCAGAGCTACAGGGTTCAGATCTGGATCCTCCCTCTTATTCTCTCCTAAGGAGGGATTGTAACGGGATCTGTTGGAAGGAGGTGTGTTCATGGCATTTCTCTGTCTTTGTGACATGCCTTTGCAGAGGAAGTAGTGAAACTAAAGCAGCACATACATGCACAAAGAACTGTGCAAAATGATATCCTTTCCAGTTGTTCTGGAAGGATAGTTTATC
The DNA here is from genome assembly GCA_013396755.1 of Sclerurus mexicanus. Classification (NCBI taxonomy): domain Eukaryota; kingdom Metazoa; phylum Chordata; class Aves; order Passeriformes; family Furnariidae; genus Sclerurus; species Sclerurus mexicanus. Next base: position 1,574,136 of record VWZF01003891.1, on the reverse strand, counting down.
AGTATCCTGTCCAGCTGGCATCCTCTAAGAACAAAAGCCACCTTCAGGACAAAGTCAGGAAATATTGATTTAAGACTCTTACATGTACTCCTGACAAAGCCACTCATCAGAACCATGAAACAGAGGCTGATGCAGAAGGAAAATGCAAGGATGGGTTTCAGCGTTGCTGGGAGCTCTCTACCACCATCCTGCCCCCCTTCTGAGCCAGCTTGGTGTGCCAGCCACACCAGTACAGCTTTTCCAGCAAAAACTTGAAACCAGATTTCAAATCACTTGGAGCCTTTTTTGAGTAATGTCATTTTACTGTGATTTAGAGTCTGCAGCATCTAATCCTGTCCACCCCTTGAAGTTAAGAAGGGGTTTAAGGCGTGGAACTGGAGCATCCTAGTCACTGAGGGATGGCTTGTGTCTAGAAGAGACTACACCCAGAGACAAAGCTGAAAGGAAAAGGCAGTTTCTAATGATGGTATAGGGTAGGTAATGTGTTTAGCTGTAATTGTGTTTACGGTAAGTGGAGCCCTCGAGGGAAAACCAATATAAGCAGTTTCTCAGTCGAGAATGGAGCCATCAGACAGGCGTGTTGTTTAAACAAAATTCGCAGCCTGCGAGTGAGTTTTAGATCTTTTGGAAGGTGCGAATATGATGCGCGGTAGTTGCAGAGTAAATGTTTACCTGTTATGGTGATTCTGACTACAAAAGACCTGACAATAATGTCAACGTTGGCAGAAAAGGAGACATCCTGGCCTGGATGCTTTCTTTCTCGTGTGACCAGGAAATCGCTGAGATTTTGGCCCTGGGACAATGAATTTGCACTAACTGGTAATATCTTCCTTTTCTGTACTGTCTTAGTAAATGGTCCATAGTATCTCAAATATTTCATTTTCCAACATCACAAAGTAAGAAATAGTCTATAGCATGTCTACAGACCACAGAACACTGGTATAGACTAGATACATAGAGCAAGACGAGAAGCTCAAAATTAATACTAAGGTTGCTCCAATGCAAGAGCAGTCTTTTGGCTCTGTGAAAAGAGTAGCCGTGTAGTTAATGAGCAAGAGAAAAGGAGAGAGAGGAAACATCAAAGCTGTGAAGCTGCCTTGTCAAAGGGACATTGCTCCTGTGCTCTCTTTCTCCCCAGAAAACACACTGACTTTTGCTCTCTATGCCAAACAACTGGCTGCCTTCAGATTTCCTGCTTGAGAGACAGCACAGGATTTTAAAGAGCACAGAAATGTGTGTAGCTTGAGAAGATGGAAAACATTACCTCAGTCTGGCCCGGGGTGTGAGGGGAGGGAGGCTTATTGTGTGTCCAGCATGGCTGTTGCTCAGATAATGAGCTGTGAGTCAAACCCTTCTGCTGCTTAGCACAGCTTCTGAGTTCTCCCTCATGACGGTGGGAAAAGCTGGGATACAGACTGCATGTCTTTAGCAACTTAAGGAAAATTGGGAGAGTGAATGCTGCAACCCACAACCACAATGTTTCTGTTGATTGCTGGTTTTAAAGACCAGGTGCTGCTGGGATACCTAAACTCTGTCTAGTTCAAATATCTTTATTTTCAAGTCTATTTTGTCAGCACGTTTTCCTTTGCTATGAAAGCACTTGAATAAATAGTTAGGAATTTAAAAATGCAATTAATATCTGATTTGGGTCTGGGTTTTTTGTTTGTTTGCTTTTTTTTTTTTTTACATTTGTAGATTGTGAATATCTCCAAAAAAGAGTGAGATCCGAGAGTGACCAGTTTCTTCAAACAAGTGACTAAGTCTTCCCTGAACGATTTGGTACCTGGTGACAGCAGAGTGGTAAGACTGAAAGGCTGCTTTTTACATTGCACGGCCAAAGCGAAAAATTGAAAGCAATTTCACTCTGAATCAGCCCAAACCAAAACATGGACTGAATTGAAAAATATAGATGGCACTAAATGGAACATTGTACTTGGCATAAAGCAGCTTTGCCATGATGCAGCATTTAAGACATTCACAAACTAATAACAATAATTAAGCTGTCTAAGCCTATTGTTGAGGCGGTATTGCCAGAGGCTGTGGAACAATAGCATTGGTGGAATTGCAGCAAATTTAACGTCAGAGTGGGGAATCACCTCATTGCTCATTGAATGAGTTCAGTGAGCACTTCTTTCTGAGTCAGCCTGAAGATTTTATTTCTTTCATGTCCACTGCAACATTATGTGTCTGGGCTAAGTATTGCACCACTTATATAGATTTATATGACTAATAAAAATATCCTTCATACAGCAAATTCTGGAATTTGAGGCTGCAGGTGGAGGATTAATGGAAAAACACAAGGCTACTGTCCTTAAAAGGAGAAAAAATTTTAAAAGAAACAAAGAGCAGTATTGCATTACTGTTGTCACCTGGATATATCTCTGACACCTATAGAAACCCTATAGAACAGGAGCTCTCTTCTTTCTTTGGTGCTTAGGATGTGTGATGTCGATTCTCCTGGTGAGAACACTCCTATATTTACCTCAGAAGAAACTGGAGTCACTCATGGGATCATCTTAATCTGTAATTGAACCCGACACAGTGTCATTCTGAAAAAAAATCAGAGCTGGTAAGTGCTTCTGCTTCATGGGTATTTTCTCTGTTTTCCACAGGCTTAAGGATGTGAAACACAGCTCAGAGCTGTCGGTCATTAATGCACACAAAACTGAGTATGTATTGGGCTTATTGTTCTGGAACATTAGCGTACAAGAGTGCCTTTCTATAGAGTTACTGTGAAACCTTTTCCAGAGTCAAAAGATAATTAGAGATTGGCAGAAAGGAACTAAACACACAAAGACAGCTATGTGGCTGCAAGTGGAGAGAGATGGATTGGGTGGAAACTGACCTGATGAACTAGTAGGAAGCGTTCAATTGATTTCCTTTTAAAAGTATAATTATTTCCTTTTAAAAATATATTTCAAACAATGTATCAGCAAATTTCTTATATTTTCCCACTGATTTTTTTATCTTTTTGATGCCTGCTCCTGCATGCCCAGTTCCCAATGTCAAAGGATCCCAGACTGTCACTGCAGAGGGAGTATTCATGAACCATTTCTCTGGGCCATGAGAAATAGCCCTTAGTTAAAAGGAAGGAAAGGCCAAAACCAAAAGAAGCAGATGTTGCAAGCACTCCTATTTTGACCTTCCTTTTGCTCCTGCCCTTTCCCCACCATGAGGGCAGGAGAGAGAACCCAGAGAGACACTGGAGGCTCAAGCTGCCTGCCTAAGCAAAAACTGAACTTTTGAAGAAGAAATTGTCTTAAAGAGTTCTCTCTTAAAATAGACAGAGGCAGGAAGTAGTGAAATGGATGGCAAAAGGCTGGGAGTAAGGTAGCTGAGTGTTTCCTGTTTGCTTTGTCTCTTTGAAACAAAAGGGCTGGAGAGCATTTCCTCTTGATGATGAGACCAGGGTCATTGTTGGGAAATGTGGTACGTCTAACATCATCACAAGGGCCTTTCTGGCTAATCAGAGCCCAGAAAAACTGTAACCAGCCCACTCTGCTCCAAAATATTCTAGTAGCTCGTTGGTGCTGCTTCTGCACAGACAAGGTCACAGTAACACTGTGAAATTTAGTAAGAACTGACCTTTGCAGGCACCAGTTCCAGTAACTGATTAATTTCCTGCAGGGGCTACAGCACCCTTGCAGTTGTTGTAGGTCCTTCCCCCAGAATGACTATGGGGAGCCTCAGTACACATTCATCTAATGGACATGGCACTGCCTGAAAATTTTAAATCTAATTTGCTTGTTTACTTAATGCAACATTTACTCCCTTTATCCTTCAAATCTGTGCAGAGATTTTGACCTGTCCTTGGCTCCTTCCACACACACATTTCTGAGCATTTTTTCTGATATTTGAGCTTCTGATGAAGATTCCAAATTAGATGAACACTTTTTCCTCATTTTTCTAATTGTCAAGTTCTTTGTCAGCCTTTGGTCTCATCTTGCACACAGACTTGCAGAAAGCACTTTGAATTCTTTGTGTCAAGGATTGTTTATGTTTTCCTGTACCTTATGTGAATGTTTCTGATATAAAATGGAGAATGAGCACATCCATACCCACGCAGTGCAGTACCTGTGCGTTCAGCTAAATATTGACCTACAGGCTTAAATGGTTTGTTGTATTGGGACCCTCTATGTATGTTTGGAAGGATTTCCTCTGAGGTGGGTGTGGCAGCACTTTCAGTGGAGAAGTAGGCAGCTACACAAGAAAAGGACTGCTAATTTCCCCATGTGCAATCATATTTAAACATGTTTATCAGCTCATCCTAGTCACCTCTTTCCAAGATGCCATCAGTTGTCACTCTCCTGGATTTACCCCAAAGGACTGTAGAACAGTCATCATTGTGCAGCACTTTGAAATAAAGCACAGCTACATTTTTTCCCAGTCCCTGCTCAATTGTGCAGTAGAGAAATATGAAGTGCCATAAAAAGAACCTGTGAACATTGTGGAAAGCATAAACAAGCTTCTTTCATAAGGACAAGCTGTACTTAAAAAAACAACAGCACCACTCTTTATTGGGAGGGTTTAATAAGCCAGATCAATCCTATTGCTCTGTAAGGACAGTTTTTTATCTTTGTATACATCATTGCACTCTGTCTGCAAACCAGCATTCTCACTAAATCTATTTCAAACCAATTTTGATTTCTACTGTTTAGACACAAGTATTCATGATGCATCATCATCTAAGTATCAAATGCAGAGTATAAAACCCTGGGCTCAAAGGAAAGCTGTGCTAATGAACTCTCACAGTTCAATATCTATCCATACGGCCATAAGAGAAATGCCAGTGTGGAGAGCACTGTTGTCTGTTAACATTTCCATCCTCACATATTTTTTTCCCTAGGTTCTGAATGCATTATGTGCCTTGCTTGGGTCTCCTTGGGAAACAGCAGACACTTTATTAATGGCTTCAGGTAGAGCAAAATAATTTCCTAGAAACTATACTCTGCCATGAAAGACATCCTAAAACTCAACAATTCACCAAAGATCTGATGGAAGTGGGTTTATTCTGTTCTTCTATCTTAATTGATTTGAGTCTATATGTGGAATGCCTGTCTCTTGTGGATCTATGTGATCTTCAGTCTTGAAGCTCTTACTTGATGCAATTCTTTTTGCTAAGAATACTCCAAATTTCATTAATCCAGTTGTGAAGGAATTACAGTATCAATTACTGATGAGGGGAATCTTCTGGATGGGTAGAGTCCAGTACTCAAGACTCTCCTCAGACAACTTGTACATTTGGGCCAATAAAGGTCAGCTGAGAGACACTGACAAAGTCTTGTCTTCCCTGGGAATTGCCTTATCTGGAGGTTCTCACCCTTCAGCCACTAAATAAGGGGAAAAGCACCGATCCGCCTCTGACTATTGTTTTGCAGAAAGGAATGGGATAAATACTCAGTTCCTGAAGGAGGGAGGGTTAGGAACCCCAGTGAGAGAAGTAGGAGCATTTGGCTGAAAGTACCGAAGTTCTTTTCACAAGATGACTTCAGACACTCTTTTCTGACTTTGTCAGTTTTATTTCTTGTATTCCATCAGCCCACACATAGTCCATGTGTTTCTAAAACAAACGGTGTAACCCTCTGCCCGGCCCAACCCAACCCCCGGCCTGCTTTCGCATGCACCACTGCATGATTTGAGCCACACATCTCTTAGATGTTCTTCTGCGTTTGAGGAACTTACATCTGTCCACCACTTTCCAAGAAAGAATTTTCCTTATTTCAGCTTTGTAAAAGTTTCCATTTAATTTCATTCTAAGTAAAAATTTCCACCAACATGAAGGATATAAAGAAAAGGCTTTATAAAAGCCAATTTATCTCAAGGCAATCTGCCTCTTTTATGGCTTCAATGCACCTCTGATGGAGCAGGGCAGAGAATTCTGCCTCCCCTATTCAATTCCTAGCAAGTGCAGCTATTGACTGTTTGGTGTGAGAAGCCTCTACAGGTTTCCAGCACTGCCTGATTGCACTTTTTGAGACTCTTCAGACTTGTATCTAAAAAAAGAATTGATTAGGAGGATGAATGCCATGTCTGATCATTAAATATTTAAACCTGGTGAGCTTTCAAGAGTGGCAGACTTGCCAGCCTGTGAAAACACCCTTGTTTTGCCATATCTAACTTGCCATTGTCAGTTTTCAGAAGACTTGAAGTAATGTGTACATAAGATTTACTATCCAGAGCTTTTTAAGAGAAAAAGAGGAGAGAGAATGTGCCGTTAATTGTGTCTTGTAAATTGAAACAAGTAATCATACATCACGAAATGGATCTGGGAGAAGCATTTCTCTCTCTCCCTAGTGTGGGAGTGAATATGCTAACGGAATTATCACCCAAAATGAAACAAACACAAATATTCTAACCCACACATCACACTGATCACAAACACAGGAAACAGCGTCTTGTTACATGGACTGTGACTGCAGTTTCTGCTCCAAACTTCTGGTTAGGGAAGGACACAGAATCCTCTAAATGCTAGGACATTGGAGCCCTGGATTGAACTCTCTCCATCATATTCTTTTCCATCTCTGTTTTCATTCACTTAAGAGTTCTACCGCTGTGGGAATTTTTAACTAATTCTTTTTTCAAGAAAAAAAAATTCCAGTTTTTGAGTTTTTTCTTGCTGTACATGATGTTTCATTTAAAAGTGTTATGGAAGAATCTGGCTGTCCAATCAATTCATGCTACTGGTATGAGCCAGTCTTTTACCAAAAGGGATGAAAAGATATTTGTACCAGTTTAATCACAGCTATGACAGGGAATCAACTGACAATGAACAGAGCTGTTTGCAAGATGTAAAGCTTAAGCACAGACATGATCTCTGTGTGCAGTTTGGGGACCTAAACAGGATAGATAAACTGGGATAAGAGGAGAACGGTGCCTAATCTGAAAATGGACAGAGAGTGAGGGAATAAGAAACATCTTACCATAAGCTCTTCATGAAAATTGCCAGCCTTTGTATTCAGCTCCTGACAGCTGCAGCTGTCATACATTCAGGGGATGCTACACGCTCGGTGTTGGTGGTTTTCCTCCAGGCAGTTGCCACCTATCGAGCAGGTCATAACAACAACCCAGCCCATGTGTGTGTGAGGATTGTTTTGCAGGCTCTTTTTCATGATAAAGATTTTCCTATGTGTTCATTTGGACAGAGCATCACTTCTGTTTTCTTTCTTTCACCCCCTCCCCCCCCCAATTAGGTATCAGCATGTCATCATTATGAATTATGTGATCATTATCATCATTATTCATCATTGTGAATTTTGAGCATTATCATCCAGTGTGTAGTAAAACAAGTGTATTTAAATGACTACAGATAACATAACATGATAGATATACACTTTTGTCAGAGTGACTTAGCAGTCTGCCTGGTTAACCTGTTACCATCTTTTGATCATGACATCTGTCAGAACTAGTAAAACACAACTCAGTTTGATTTTTGTTCTGGTTTAAAGTTAGAAATGTGTATAAAGGCCATAGTAATATGTTTGTTGAGCAACTGCTTTTATATCTTGTATTCCAAAAACTCTTTTCCTAGTTCAGTGCTATATACGAGCGAGGCATGGTGTGTTAGTGTCTGTGGTGACACACTGTAGTTTGTATACTAGGAAGGATCACCACTCTGCAGTGTTTGTGATTGCTTTATGCATTGCACTTAGAGATTAACCTCTTGGTAACACACTGTACTCAGAAAGGAAACTTCAGCTCTGATGCTGCATCTTGTCTTCAAATGTTAATGCCCTTTGCCTATCAGTTCCTGGCCTGACCCTCCAGCATGCATAATGCAAAACTTGGCAGGAGCTCACCCGTGGATCCCAGTAAAGGACAGAAATGAAGCTTTTTGACATCTGCTGGCAAGTTCACAGCAAAGAGGCCTGACTGGGAATGCAATGCTGAGTCTGCCAGAGGTCAACTGGAAGTAAAAGTGAAGCTTTCAGGAAGGGCAGAAGCTGAGGTGGTGTCAGCATGTGAGTGTCCATGGAGCAGCTGGGCAAGCAGAGTGGCCAGTGAGGCAACTGGTGATAATGATAGAGAGTAAACACAAACTACAGGACTAAGGAATAGAACAGCCCAGCTGAAGAGGGAGCAGTTTTATTCCTGGCACATAGTACTTACAAAATAAAAAGGAAATGACAGAGAAATAGTTCTTCTTCCTTGTTTTTCCACTAGAATGAGTTTGGGTAGTTTTAAGGAAGCCTATTGCATGTGAAGTAAGAACACCAAGAAGACAAGACATATGGTCCAATTTCCCTGGAGCTTACCTTGCTGAAAAGCTCAGCTTTTCTGTGTTTCTACTTAAGCACAGTCCATATATGTTATTTTTCCTGAAGTAAAAAATTATCCTTTTGACTGTGAAGACAAGTGATCTGAAAAATTAGGTTTGAGAGCTGAGTATTAGGTGACTGCATCTGGACCAACAGAGAGACAACCTGACTCATGTTAAAGCCTTTGGTAGCTGTGTATCTTCTGTCTGATTTCATGCATTAGAAGATTCCTCTGCTCATGATAAACATAAATCTTTCTTTAGAAGGAGTGGAACCTGAAAACATGCTAACCAAGAGGAAAAATAATCTGCAGCAACTGGATGGACTGTGCCTCCTGCCAAGCTGTTCACTGATGACTTCTGCACTGGTATGAAGTTCCTTGCTTCCTAATAAAGAACCTGAAACTGTTTTAGTGCAAGAACAGGAAGAAGAGAAATAGGAAGATATGCCTGCTCAAGGCAAGCTCATGCAAGCTCTCACTGTTTCAGTAGCCAAATGAAATAGCCAAATGAAATAGCCAACTGGCCAAACGAGGAGTTAAGCAATACCTGTTTGGTAGGATTTTGCTACACCTTCCAGGAGTACAAAATGGGAGGTGATAACAACCTGGAGCTGACCTACTTCTTGTCCATGACATAGTGTCCCAAGTTTGGCTGTGAGGCTCAGGACTAGCTTCTCACCCTGCTATTAAGAGTGCTCTGGATTTGGTAACTAAGTTTGGGAGCTAAATCCTCCCCCAAGAGAAAGGTGGAAAGATTTTGACTAAGTTGTTGTTGAGAAGGCTATGTTAGTGCTACTTCTAGCACACTGTGCTATTGGTGAGTATATGGCAATTTGGGGCTTTGTTTTTATTGTTTTAAATCTCTGTAAAGTATTTGCAAGGTTATTTGTAACTTCAGTAAGCATTAACTGAATTCTAAGCCCTAACCACAGAGGGAAATTCATTTATGACCATTTTTCCCCCTCTGGGTCTTGCTGCTAAGATTTATCTGAGAACAGCAGAGATGTCCTCAGTTCCTACGCTTTGCAAACTGAACAGATCTCATCTGAGGCATGATTCAAAATTACAGATGATTAAGATAGTGAGAGCACACAACAACTTGTCAGATGCCTGGTATGAAAAAATTGATCTTGTAAAACAGAGTGAGTGTATCCTGTTATATAGTAAACAGCTTTCAGTGAAAGGCAGATCACACTTTTGGTTTGGCACATTGCTGTTGCATTGCTCTATTTCCAGCCGACATTGTCACTGGATATGAGAGCCTGAAGTGCAATAGAGCACTCTGAACTGAAGCATATTTAGTATGCCACATATTCAGGAGTTAAGGGTATTTTTCCTCCTATTATTCTCTGCTAGAATTTGATTGCTCTAATCTTTAAGAGCCTGCTTCTAATTTCCAGGCACAGTTCATTCATGTCCAGCCTACGCTCTTTGAGCTTGTGCCAGCCATATCTTTTAGATTAAATAGTTCCAAAAACCAGTCCAGAATCCAGAACTGGATGGTCCTTGTGGAGCTATCCTAGACTAAATCATGTCTTTCTAGTAGAGGTGGGCAGTATTTGCCCTATGTCTACTACCAGCACCCACTAATTACCTAAGAGCTGTTCAAGCCACCTCATCCTTGATGCTGCACAGGGATGAATATCACCCACCATTACTAATGAATCACTTAACTGATACATTTTCCCCCTACACACTCATTTCCTTCACTCAAATTGTATAAGTAATTGCACTTTGAATACTTTAAATGAATGAAAAGTGGTATAATGATGCTGTTCTATCAAGAAATTCTTCTGTTTTTTCCCTGTCAGGACTGCTGAGGGGAGTGCTCAGTCCCTGCAACAGCCCAGAACTGTGTCTGAGTAAGCAGAGGGCCATCCAGCAGGAAAGGAGAGAGTCAGGAAAGCCCTGCAGCTCTGGACCACCTCCTGCCCTTCTCCTAACTGTGAGGTGCCCCTTGCATCGTCCTTTGGGGAGGTTGTCAGCCCTGCCTGCATCCTGGGAAGGAGCTGCGCTGCTGCTGGCCACCCCTCACCAGGGACAGAGAGAGCGAGGTAGGCACGTGGGCTGGAAATGATTAACTGATCACTAGCAATTGTACTGGGAGAAAAGAGGGGAGGGAGACGACTGGGAGTTTAGGGGGAAGTTGGAGCCTCTCCTGTCTCCAGCAGCTGCTGAAAAAAAGCAGCAGGCAAAATCCCATTTCCTAACTGTGGGGGCTGGGGGAACACACACACACACTCTCACATGGAGGGTCTCTCAAACCCACCATCTAGCACTGAAAACCAGCCTCATGACCATGGGCATCATTGTCATGTATCTCCCATGGGCTGTGCTTTTCTGCTCGGGAAGAAGAGGGAGGGGGGATAAGAAGAGGGAGGGGGGATAAGAAGAGGGATGACTCATGAGTGCTGAACCTTTGAGGAAAGCACAGCTGTAATCCCAGGCTGTGTGACCCGGCACACTGCTCTGAACACTGCTTGCTTATGTAGTGCTTTGTCTTCATCTTGCTCCACACTGAAAAAAGCAGTTTTGCCACACAAATCAAAAGAGAAAAGATTTCCAGGAATAAATGTTTAATTTTAGTTCTAATTAATATTTTAAGCCAGAGAAGTTGACAGTCCTGTAACTGTATCTTACAGAGGGGTAAGATCTTGCATGGAACAGAGGTAAGATACTTTGGAAGACAACCCCATGTGGCTGATATAGGCAGCTGTGTGCCCTGTCTCAGATCAAACACATTACGTTATGGGACTTCTGTTTATTTTTCCTCATGGAAAAAAATAACCCTGCAAAAATCTGTGTGTGACAGTTTTATCACAAATTGCACACTGCTGTTTCTTTTGTGATTATGGTTGGCTAAAAGAGTGTATACTTCTGTCTGCTATAAACCTTACCTTTGTAATGATATATGGACATGCTCTGTCTGGTACCAGAAATGGAAAAGTACCAGAAGGAAATCAGAAAGTATTCAGTGCCTAAGCTCTCTTTGTAAAACTGTCTTCTAAAATACTGTGGTTTATTATCAGCTAGGAAAATTGTGCTCAGGTGAAAGTACTGCTAAAACTCTGGTGGCTGGATGAAGACAGTGCTCTCTACCCTAAGATCTTTCAGTGATTCTTGTGTTCCCAGTAAAATCTGTGACCATTAACTGAGAGCCTGCCCTCATCGCTGTCCTGGACTGCCTCATCAGTGGTGCTGCTGCAGCTGTCACTTCAGGCTCTGTGTGACAGCTCTGCTTCACGCAGGAGATGCCAAACACACCCGAGTGATGCTACTACAGAGCACACGTGTGGGCTTTCTCAGCAGCGCTCACCACAGCCCCGTTCCTCATCCTCATTGCAAAATTCGGGAAAATTTACCAGGACTCTTCTCCTGTAACTGAAGAGCTCTCTGTTTTACTGAGCTTTCTTTCTTTACTGATCTCTCTGGCCGCGTCATCCCTTCTTTAGCACCATTTCCACTCCGCTGTCGTGATTTTATTTTTGGACGGAGCCTGCCTCGCGGTCGAGCTTGGTGGTCTCCGCCACAGCGACCGCGGGGGGAGTGGAACTGGAGACCAAACCAGCGCATCCCCGGGGTTCATCACACACACCTGCGGGCGCCAAGTCGCGGCGCTGTCGGCCGGGCCAGGTGTCCCCGCTCAGCCCGGCCGGGGAGCCGCGGGAGGAGCGGGGAGGAGCGGAGCGGGGCGGAGCGGGGCAGAGCGCCCGTCCCTCCGCGTTATAGCCGGGGCGGGGAGCGGCGGGGCCAGCGCGGCTCAGCCCGGCACAGCCCGGCCCTGCGCGGGGCCATCGCCAGCCCGCACCCACCAGGTGAGCAGGGCAGGGAAGGTCCTTCGGCTCCAGGCTGGAGCCTGCCGAGAGAGCCCAGCGCTGGTTTCGTCCCCTCCGGTGCGGTGGGTTTATTTCGCTTTAGACGTTAGGGCTAGTTTGCTTTGGGTTTGGTTTTTTTTTTCTTTGTTTGTTTGTTTCGGTTGGTTGGTTGGGCTTTTTTAACATTTACTTGGTTTGTTGCGCTTTGGAACTGCGGATGTGACCCTGCTACTCTCGGAACCCTTTATTTTGCAAATGACGGGAAAGACAAAGCACGCTAAATAAGAAGCTTTCTCCCAGCTAGGTAGGGAGAGGTCTGGCAGCACTGGTTGCTTTAGAGGGACCCTGCGGAACTCGCCTTGGTAAAGAGTGTTGCTGTGGCGTGAGCTGTTTGCTTTTACAGTGCTTCTGTTGGCTAAAACTGAGGAGAGTAATCCTTGTTTCATGTTTTCTCCGCATGTCAGATGTGTATGCGTGTCACTTCTTGCCCTTGCAGAGGAGCCTCTGAAGCTGATTTTTGGATCTATGCCTCTGGATTTGGCTCTTAAGGAGTGCATTTGAAATTCTTTTATGACTCTGTTTTTGCTGGAACTGCTGAGCTACTTCTTAGAAATGTTTGTAAAACCTTTTGTGGAGCTGAATTTGGTCTCTTGGAGAGTCTGAGAAAACTTGAAGGCTGCTTTGATATGACCCTCCTGATCATTATTTTTTTTTCTGTGAGGTTGAGTGAGTTTTTCTGATTAGTGTTTGTAACCTTTACCTTCTGACTATTGCATTGTTTGGCAAACATAATTGCTTTCCTTCTCTTGATTATTAATAATGGAAGAGAGCAAGGCCTGTGAATGTAGCTGTAGAGGGCTTGGGCTTTCATAAATATATCTTGATATCTCCATTAAATCTAAGAAGGTTTAACTAACTTGTAAGGAAGTTTAAAAAAGAAAAAAACATATATGAAGACTTTGTGTGTTTACAGAAGAAAAAAACTGTGTGTGCCAAAGAAACTGTAGGAAAGATGAGCTTGTTCTCTGGCAATGGGTATAGTTTCACGTGCTGTGTGAGGGTATTAAAAGGAGAGAAAATGTGCTCCTTTACAGGGGCAGAGCTGAGGCTGGAGCTCATCGCGTGGTTCTGTGTATGTTGTGACACCCACGTGAGACAGAACCAAGTGTTTGGTTGTGCTGCTTCCCTGTCCCCTGTGTCCTGGGCACCTACTTCTGGCTACACCTACCTTTTGCACTGCCCTGAGCTTCTGTCAGTGTGGTTTGCTCATGGTTGTAAATAATTGGACCGGAATCATCCCCTCCTTTACTTACATATTTGTAAGCACAGAAATATTTACATACAAGTAATGTGAAAGTATCCAAATAACACCAAGTAATGCTGGGTTCTGTCTTCTCCTATGACTGTTGCTTTTTGTGTAGTGCTGTGCTCTGGGTGAATGCAGGCTTTATATACACCTGAAGAATGAAACACACCATAAACATATACGAACGTACTTACTGCAGGTAGAGCTGCTAGACTGTGTTTACGAACTACACAAAATGTGGGTCTTGGGATCAAAACTGGTTGGGGGGGGGTTCTTTCTAGGCAATAGGAAGCAGCAGGCAGTGACCAAAGTTGTCCTTGGTGCCAAGTCTGGCAGTGGCAGAAGAAATCATTCCCCTGCTTCCATTTTACCCCAAGCAGGATGTGGGGTGCAGAAGCAGCTGGGGCCTGCTGGTTGTGGCTAGGGTGTCTTCAGGGTGAATGCTCTTACTGGTTGCACCTCTTTGTCTATTTTTGTCTCAGGTTTCTATCAGGAACCATTTTTGGATCACTGAGCATGGAGTAGACTCAGCAGGGATTGATAACTGCTTGAAACTTGAAACTGTTGATCATCATTAGCAAAATTTAATGAGACTGTAACTGTTCATATTTATGTTGATAAATATTCTGGATGTTGGTGGTGAGAGTTGGTGGTTAATCTACCCCTCATCTGAAAGGTTTCTGACAAAGAGTAAGGAGAGGAATTGAACTTGTAAAGTGCAAACCCAATCAACTCCTCATAAGGGGTTCGAGTCAGTGCAAGTGGGATCCTGTCCCTTTCCTGGGGCTGGGAACTTCCTTCTGCTGGGGGCCAGTGGACAGTGGGCTGGGAGCAGCACTCTGCACAGCAGAGGTGTGGCAGGCTTTGAAGAAGGAGGAAAGGATTAAAACGTTTGTTTTTCTTTCTGCACAACAGTTTCAAAAACTCGGATCCTGCTTTTTTTGGCAACAGGTTGGTGTGGAGAACCAAACATAAAGAAACAGCTGAAACGCTGTAGAGAAAGGAGGTGATTTGCATGATGTGTCACTCCCCAGTATAGTTCAGATAAAAAATAGTGTTCATCTGACTAACTGCTTAGCCTTTCCTCTCAGGGCAGGGTTGAGGCAGTCGTTCTGCTTCCTTCTCTCGCTCTTATACTGTCTCTCCCTCACGTCCGAGGCAGTCCCCTGGACACATCAGTAATCTTCCTTTCCTCCGCCTCCCTGGTTGATCGCTCGTTTCCGCTCCCCGCCGGGTGGTCTCGGGGGTTACAGGGGCTCACTCAGCCCGGGGGAAGCTGCCCTGCCTCGCCTTGCTCTCTGCTCTCGGTTCTGCAATCGTGTTCCTCTGAGCGGACCTCAGCTGGCCGAGTAGCGCTCTCAGGCTTTGCTTTTGTGCCTGTTCTTTTTCGTGACGTGTGTGGCTGTAACCTCCGTGATGATAGCCCCTGTTACCAGGAAGAGCACTGGGGGAGGCAGCGAGCGCTGTCAGTGCAGGGAGCTCTCGCTGTTGGAGCATCGCTTCTCGCAGTCTCCCCTTTCGGAGAATTAACAGCTGCCTCTTGGATTTTGTAAACAGGCAGAAGCGAGATCACTTGGTGGGAAGATTTTGCTTTTGTTCCCCCTCAGCTAGCTGCTAAGAAAAAAAGACAGGAGGAGAAGATGCAGAGAAGGGACCCCTCTGTCATGGGGCATCCCCTCGGAGCACCATCCCTGCCTTGGTGGCAGCCAGGAGAGGAACTGAATTGACGCTTCCTTTGTCTCTTCGCTGTGCAGAACGACAGTCACTCAGTTTTCGTTTCTGTCGGGTTTGGGGCACGTGGAGTACACTACAGAGGTGTTCTGTTGTTTGCTGGCCCTTAAGAAAGCTGTAAAATACCATGGGAGTCAAGTCGCATCTACTCAGGCTTGGCTGTAGGGCCTCTGGGTAAATGGGGCGAGGGCAGCCTGATCTCCCGCTAATGGACAGGGCTCCAACAGCCTGGAAAACCCCTCCCACTTCGGCTAAAGCTGCTTCATCTGCGTGGTTCTTCCGATGCCCCAATCCTACTGATTGATTTCAGAGGTTTGCTGGTGTTTTATTCGCCGTTCGTTTGCACAGCGGCTTTTTTCGCTGGGTCGATTTCAAATATAGATATATAACAAAGTAACCTAGGAAATGCTTTTTAAATAGTGATTATCTTGGGGGTAATGACACTTGCATTAAGAGGTTCTTGCATTATTAATGCAATTTGGAAACTGAATAGTAGTCTAAAGGAAACGAACAGTGAATTTTTGACCCATCATTCGTGGTGTAAGTGTTGGGCTCCACTTCCCTGAATTCTGTATTTCTGCAGGGAGGAGCTGGAGATAGGATGAAGGTCTCAACATATGTTTAAACACTAGGGTGTTTCAAGGGCAGCAATTATGTATTTGGCCTTTGGGTTCTTGCCAGGTTGTTTGGGCAATAATCGTTTGGTGGCCTGTGACCACATTTCCTGCACTAGCAGGCTGGGAAGGTAAACCTGGGGTTGAGCTGCAGGCTCCCTTTGAAAGGTGATCAGATAGTGGAGGGATGGAGGCACAAAGAAAACAAACCAACCTGCATTTAAATTCCTGGGGGGGATTTCAGCTGCAGGGAAGGGCTCTATTACAGTTTTCTGGAAAAAGCAAGTAAGCCTGTGCATGCCGCATTCTGCGGCCGTGTTCCTTACCCCGATGGCTCCGTGCCTGATCTGATCACAGACTGCTTTGTGTGGGATGAAGGAAAATGGAGAACCTTGACCTGATAGTTTCTCTTGAATATTAAACCATGTTGGTCCTTTGCCATGCCTCATGAGGAGCATATGACTTGGGAAGTGGCGGGGCATTAGGAACTAAGGCTGATCCCAGGAAGGAAAGCAAAGTACGTGTTGGTGCTACTTAGAGTAGGAGCCTCTAGCAACGTGTCTGTGTGCTGCTCAGCTGCGTGTATCATGTTCCATGTCACACCAGTGGTGGTGTATCTGTCCCATGGTGGAGGACAGACTGCCAGTTGGTGTGGAGACACAGCTGCCTGCTGCAATTGCAGAGTTTGATGATTAACAGTAAAACCAAAATATAAAATTTTTGAGAATTGGAGCGTGAACCTCTGCTTCCAAAAGGCTGTTTATATGGTTGACTGTTGGGATAAGGAGGTTTGTAGCCAATTCAGCATATGATGTTCACCTTGCCTTCCCAGTGCTGGTCTTGGGCAGGGTGGGAGGGATGGTGTATTCTGTTGTGGCAGCTCTGCCACGGGGAATCATGCTGTGTTCCTTCAAGCACAACTGTTCATCTTAAAACATTTCCAGGAGTACTGCTTTTCCCAAGGTTTC
This sequence comes from Sclerurus mexicanus, assembly GCA_013396755.1. NCBI lineage: Eukaryota > Metazoa > Chordata > Aves > Passeriformes > Furnariidae > Sclerurus > Sclerurus mexicanus. The sequence continues at coordinate 1,557,446 of VWZF01003891.1, read as the reverse complement.
AAATGTTTTGCCACTTGCCATTTAAGAGACTGTCCAGACAGAGTGATCTGTGTCAGGCAATAAACATTTAATCTTGCCTGTCCAGTCGGGGAGGAATTTTCCTTCTGTGTCAGTACTCGTTTAATGTTTGCTTTGTTTACAATGCACAGCCAGTCACGCTGATCGAGGCCCTCTGGCGATATGGACTATATTGTTTTATGAGCTTCTGCCTTGTCAGTGGTGACTGTTGGGTGGTTTTCCTGTCATGATTTCAGAAGGCTGGTCAAAGACATTTCCTTGTTTTCAGTTACGTAGGTTACTTGATTAAAGTAAATCAGTCACGATTGCAACTTCTTGACAACTACCTAAAAGGGTAAATGAAACTGTCAAAAAGAAATGTAAAAGAATTTCCTGTTTACAAAACTTATACCTCTTAGTGGTGTGTAAATGCATCACTTGGATCTTCTCACCCAGCTCAGCAAGGCAATGCCTGTCTGTTCAGTGGTATGTTGAGACCAGGAGCTCTGCTGACAGCAGCCATGAAAGTCCAATTTACTCCTCTGTAAAGGTTGTGACTTTATTTCCTCCAGTATTTGGAGAAAATCTAGCAATGGGTATTATGAAATGTGGTAAGAGCTTTTTTATGGAGTATCTTTGTGATGAAGACTGGTTAGGAGGACTTGTTAAAGTTACTTCAAGCTATTTCAAGTGGTGGGTTTTTCATTTTACTGGTAGAGGAGAGGCAAAATAGAGTGAATATTTGTATTGATTCTCTGCTTTATGGTGTTACAGAAAATGTTTGAAAAGTGATCTTACACAGGTCTCAGTTTCTGAATAAACATGTTCTTTTTTTCTATGCAGAAGGGTAGCTTTTCCCTATCCCAGGAACAGTTTCCTGAAAAATATTCTCACCAATGTTTATAATGCAAGTTCCAGAGTAGGAAGCGTATCTTTATATATTTGTGCAGCTCCATTGTCTTCTGATGTTATTTTTTACAATGTAATTTTTCTTTGCCCTGATACCAGGTTTAGACAAAAAAAGCTCTCTCTCCCTGAGGGTGTGTGATGCACTGCAATGTCTTTTACCCACAGTAGAAGGGACTTCAGGGCAGAAACTCACTGCTGAACCCATGCCAGGCTGAATCTGGCAGAGCTGCTGCCCAGGCACTGCCAGCAGTATCCCATGGTTGTGGTGTCATCGTACGGCTGCCTGCATAGTCAGTTTTTCACATGCTCACCTTTCCCACTCTGCCATCCCTCAGGATTTTCAGGTAGACAGACCACATCTGCAAATCCTCCCAGAGGAATAAAATAAGAAAAAAAGATAGTGTTGAGCTGTCTTGGCATTTATCACAGCCCCAAAGGGGAAAATGGTTTTACTGGACACTTGCTAGACTGGTAGAGCTGGGTGTGGGATCCTAATCAAATTTGTTCTTAAACGTTTTAGTGTGGCTGGATTGCCTCTTCCCTGGTGCAGATCCTGAGGAAGAGTTCTCTCTCTGGTGCCCCACTGATGTGGAGTTCTGTAGCCTGGGACCTCCTGGCCACCCAGACCAGGATGAACTCCCCACGTGTGTGTGCATCTGGCTTCCCAGTGCCATGGCATGACTTGTTCTGGACTTGGGGCTTGCGCCTCAGGCAGGCAGATATGCAAGCTTACTGAGGATTCTTAGCTGTGCAACACCAGGTTTCACACAAAACATTGGCCCAGATAAAAATAACAAAGGCACTGTTACACCTTTCCCTCCCTTTTTCTTACTCATCTCAAATCTGTCTTGATAGTGGGTCTGTTCCAGCTTCATAAGGTCATGTAACTATTAGCATGTGGCCAAAGAGGTAAATTGAATTAAAATAATCTTTCATAAAAGCCCTCATTGCCATTTGTGTGTGTGATGTTTGCTCTGCTTGTGTGTCGCATTCCCTCTGTGTTTACACTTGAAGCAGATATAGCTCTTTGGGGCAGTGACTTCTCTAATACAATGCCTAGCACAATTTTCTATTAAACATGCACTTCTATATTGATTTTTATTTTTATGCCTGAAAAACATATATGCCTCAAGACTTGTCTGGTTTTTTCCAGTTGTAATGCTTGGTTTCTACCTTCCCTGAAAAGCTTGAGTCGCCTGTTCCCTTGCTTTGGTCTGTGTTGGCTTTTGAGCATTAGCACGGCAGACATAAATAACAGCAACAGCATCTGTGATTCTGGACAGCTCTGTCCTGTTCTGTGCCCTCCCAGCACATCACTGGAGCCATGGCTCTCGAAATCACAGCGCAGTAAATAGTTTTGTTGACGTGGAAGTAGGCACGAAATCAAGCCTCGCACACGTGCCTGTGCTGGCGCTGCGGTTTTGCAGGCATTAAAACACAATATGACTCCTTTTGCCATTTGACTGGCTGTGAACGCAGGGTGGATGTGCTGAGCAAGAAAGACTAGTTTGTGCACACATGATAATCAGGGAGAGCAATTAAACTCCCTGTAGGTCCATTTTCTCATTAGTTGGCCATGAACGATATGTTGCCTGCAGTAGATTTACTGGACTGTGGGTATTGTAAGCATTTTTGGGGGCTAAAAAGAATTTATTTTTCCTGAAAGTCTGAACTGTATAATCAGTGATATTTTCCAAACTGCCACCTGAGAGGATGTGATGGAGGATTTGTATAACATGTAGGTTCCAAAGGTTTTGGGGTGGTTTGGTTTATCAAAGTGGCTGCTGTCCCCAGAGCAGGTCTGGAGGTTGTGGGGTGTGCTCTCGCCGTATCACAGGTTTGGTTACACGTACAAGGACTACCTGTTCATCAGTGCAGGAGACCACACAGATCTCTCTAAAACAGCAGCTCACAGTGGGGATAGTTGTGCTGCCAGGACCCAGCCGAGGAGCGGTCTGCAAGGTAAAATGGCAATATTTTCTGTTTTGCCAAGCAGTTTGGTTATGTGTTCTCTGTTCCACAAGTAGTTTGGTTATGTAAGAAAAACGAGATCTGTGCAATGTGTATATTTGTGTAGTTCTTATCCTACAGACTTTAGTTAAACAAATTAAGGCAATTTCAGCTTGAGAGTAGAGAACTAACCATTAGTTTCAGTGTTGATGGAGCACTTGCCTCCTGGTGGAGGCTGAATATGGCTTTTGCTTGCAAGTAACATTTGTGAGTACCAAGTGTAGCTTCAGATCCTTTGCCTCGGTCTCATTTTCATCAAAAGCAGAATGAACTGCTTGCAGGGAGGTGTTCTGGTTTTGGGTCAGGCACAGTGCCAGCTGTGCTGCCTCCTGTCTGCGGCTGGGTTTGGTTAGGGAACCCAGGCTGCCTGTCCTCAGCCTGCCGAACCCTGCAGCTCACTCAGGGTTTGTTTGCAGAGGTGTGGACATGGCTGGTCCTCGCCCTGCTGCTGCAAAGGAGGTTATCTTTCTTTTAGAGCTGAGGAAAAGAGAACAGTAATGGGGGGGTCTTAGAGTCACAAGCACAAACTTGTGTCCTTATGCACAATAGAGTGGAGGGAAGAAGAAAACACAAATGCAGTTGTTAAATGGGGCACTGATCCTTAAGCATATATACATATATGAACTTTCTCCATTAAAGTCTGTCATCCCATCTCCTGTCTCTGTGTGTGTAAAAATACTTTTGTTTGACTCAACGGGACGTGCATTTCTACGCCTCAGAGTTCCCTGTCACTTAGCACAGGCTGAATGTGCATTTTGTCAAGCCATCCTTGTTGGAATGATGGTGCCCATGGCTAACTTTTCATGCAGGTGGAATGTAGTTTTGAAAGCTTTCTGCGGTAGAGGGGTTGTATTGTGGGTGCAGCTGCTTGTGTAGGAAGAAGTTGTGCTGCTGGAGCCTGGGAAGTAGGATGCAGGTAGGAAACTGTGGGACAGGGTAGAAGAGGAGGAGGGTTTAATGGAATTCAAGAGCATTTCTTTGTTGCTTAGCAGACAGTGAGAATTTTCTTTGTGCCTGTGTCAGATACAGAGCATTTTCTGTTTCTTAAATTATTTCAGTAAATTGTATATCTTTCCGTCACTAATTGATATTGATGCAGGTTCCTAATGATGTCTCAGTCACAAACCTTTTGCTTAATTGATTTCTGAGAGATCTAATTGAAATATACTCAAGTAATTAGACTAGGATGTTTAAAAATATGCATAGGAAGTGTCAGGCAGTGGACTGTGCACTGGGATAGTCAGAAAATAAGTGGCCTGGCAAAAAGGCATCTGGGGTCCGTGGGTGCTTCACAGTACTGGTGTGAGATCTGATTCTGTCCCTCCCATCTACATCTTGCTGTAGTGCTGGCAGATGAAATATCCTCAGAGGGTAATTTTTTTCTTTGCCAATAAACATATGCCTCATAAATTTCCATGGTTATAGATCTCTGTAATGTGAAATGTTTTCCTCTATTGAAAATGTTGATTAGGGAGGAAACACAGTGAACTAATTGTTCTGAGTAACACTTGAGCCACATAAATATTTCAGAGGATTTCTGTAGCCTTAAAAGGCTCAAAGTGGCACATGAACAAACTTACCCATAATTGTGCCTGAAGTTTTGTGATGTGAGAGGAGGCTGAAAAAGGGAGAACTTTTCAAAAGTGCCTGGGGATTTACATATGTATAACTTCTTTGTACTAGTATGACACTGTATAAACTCATTTGCCTTGTAAATGAGACTTAAGATGCTCAGACACAAGACACGTGAGAGATTTCTCATGTTTTGGTATAAATATTTTCTGCCAATATGAAATAAATCCTGGGATAAATCGACAGGGGATGTGCCCACATGGAAGTAATGGCAGAGGGAGAGCTTCAGATTTGAAAAAGCTCTGAAGGAGGAGCCGAGTTGCAGAGCTCGAGAACAAGTGCTGGAAGGGACAGAAAGTTCCCTGTTCAACCATATATTGTACTTAATCTGGGAAATACATCACCTTACTGTGACTGAGCATGCTTAGCAAGAATAGGATGAGATGTTTGAAGTGTTGCCTCAGCTGCCCAAGAACAGAGTTCCCAGCCTTGGCTAATGGAGGGGTGATGGAGGCAGCAGGAGCCTGGAGTGGTCAGTACAATGGTTCTCTGCTGGGGACCATAAAACATTGAATAGATAATATCTGGTTTATGGCTCAAGCCAACTAGCTTGTTGACAAGTTAAATCTTTAGAAATATTTGATACTAGTAGGGTTTATTGTCTAAGAAAGAGTAATGGCAGCCATTCAAGTGGCAAGCTGGGGAGTGATTTAGAATTACGAAGATGTGTTTTTAAAGGGTATGAGCTTTTTGTTTGTAATTGAAAATTTAGAGTGGGGGGGAAGAACACCAGAGGCAGCTTGGAACTCCTTTTGCTCTCTACCCCCATTTATGTCACTTCTGTTACAAAATATAGGGTCTGATTTATGAATAAGCCTGCACCATTTCTTGTGTGTTCCTCTGACCTAATGCTTTTTCCTTTGCATGTTATGCCCTTCCCTTTCCTTTTCTCACCTTACTTGCTATGCTCTCATTAATTTGCCTTTTGATTCTCACTGTCCTTTCATAATTTTTCTGTAAAAAGGGCCACTCCCTGCTGTCCACTAAAAGGAGTGGGGCTTTTTCTGAGGCAATTAAACAGTGGGACTCCTTGCCACAGGGTATTGTGGGGGTTAAAAGATTATATGAGCTCATAAAGGGCCTGAAAAAACTCATAGGAGGTTATTATATATTCAACCTTTAGTTTGGCATTTATTTAAACTAGGATGCTGGAAATATATTGAGGGTAAACACTGCTGTGTACTCGCCTTGTACTTAACTCTGACCTAGGCAGCCACACCTGGCTACCAGTGTTGGGCTGTGTAAAATCATCCTGGTGTTCCCCTATTTCACTGCAAGAGTCCTTTCACACTTCCCTGTCCCTTTATTCCAGCCCACGTGGGACATGTGAAGACATATCTTATCTGGGGAAACCAACACTTGCTGCTGGAGGTGATGTGTTGTGTACTTGGCTGCAGGGAAGGAGCACTTGGATTGCAGCAGGGCTTGGGGAGTTGGCATTTGTGCTTCTGCTCTGGGTTCTGGCAGTGCGGGGTTGGCTGGCAGTGACACGGTGTCACTGCCGCTCCAGAAACAACCGGGTTTGTAAGCTGGCAGTTCACACACAAAGTTGGCAGACAGAAAGCAAGAGGAGATGCTGGGTGTCACCACCCAGGCTGGTGCTGGCTCACTGCCTGCAGCTGTGCCTGGGCTGGCTCAGGTCTGGGCCCTCAGGTGCACCTGGAGGGGTGTAACAGCTCATCCCACCTGGTCCTACCCTGTTTGGCTGGTGAGAGGCTGTGGTGTCCTGCCCAGGCGACAGCGGTTGGTGTGCAGGTCTGTCTCCCAGACTGACTTTGGCCACAGTGCTTTGTAACCTGTGGATTTGTGTGAGAAACTGCTGATAGAGATTTCAGGGAGTCTGTCACCCTGCCGTATCCATTTGGATTTCTTTTTTCCAGGAATTTACATTAATTAAAAATGAGATAGGATTTCTGTGATAATGTTGTGTGGGCCAGAATGGATAACTTCCCCCAAATTGTCACTTTTAGAGGTATGGAGTAGACCTAAAAAGGAATAGAATGTATACATATACAGAGAAATTATGATGGCATTTATATACCCTCAACATTAGCAACTTCAGTAGGGGGTATTTTTTGTTGTGTTTCATGGAGAATTTCAAAAATTCCTCCTGCATGTATTGTGCTCTTTGTAGTTCACTTGTTACAGGTGCTTTGTAGGTCATCTGTTACAGATGACACTTTGGGGTTTCTTTCAGTACATGTTGGCCAATCATTCTGAAAAAAGTGTTAAAAAATAAGATATCTTTTCTCTGAAATGTTAAATTAGTCTATTATTTCCATGATGTTACTGTGATTTATTTTATTTATATTTTAGTTTGGTGCATTCCTAAACATAAAAATTAAAAAAAATCACATTGGAAAAAGATAAAATGGTGCATGTTGAAATATGGGAAGGTTTAAGGGTCATGTGTCTAATGGTTGGAGTTTCCTAAAGAGCCTGAAAATATCACCATCCTGCATCATGGTACATTCATTCTGTAAATACCCACGGGCAAATGTTTTGCTGGCTCAGGCAGAAGAGAGATACTGCCTGTACTGTCCCTCATGTTTGGTGTAGCTGGAATCTCATGCTGCTGGGCTTTCTGTAGCTCTGGGTTGCTGCTGTGACGTACTGTCTGCCTTCCAGAGGCACAGCAGAGGCTCCTGGGGAGCTCGGGGCAGGGTGCACCCTTAGGGCTCTCTGGGGTTCGTGCTGGTAGGCAGCTGGCTGAGTCCCAGGGCCGGTTCAGAACCCAGGATAGCATCTGGAAAGCATCTTTGAAGACTGCCAGTAATTGCATGTGGAAGGCAAAGCATTCCTGAAGAGGAGGGCTGGGAGAGCTGGGTTTGGGTTTGGTGTGACTGCTGTAGGCTTTGCTTGTCAACACTGCCCAGCCTGCGAGTGCCTCCAGCTGTGCCTGCGAGTGGGGAGAGTGTCTGCTCCTGCAGAAGGGCTGCCAAGGGAAACGAGTTAATCCCCCCATGAGCAACATCAACAAGTGGCCACACCAGCACAAACTGAAATAGCCAAACTTTTGTCTTTGAACAGCTTCAGATGAAGTGCTCTTGTGCCCTGTTGAAGGAGCTGGGAGCTGCTCACATCCCACTGTACGCACACCATGAAACTTGGCCATTCAGTCTCCAGTCCTTTTCATCGTGTCTGATTTTTGCAATTGCCAGAGGAGCCCAAGAGGCAAAGGGATGTGCCCGTGCCCTCACCACTGCAGTGGTACAACGCAGTGCCAGTACAGACTGCAGCTGGGCTGCAGTGGAGCCACAGGCTCCCTATTGCTGTGGGTCTGCATCCCCTCCTCTCCTCGCTGTCCTCGCTTGCTGTGGCGGGTGTGAAGTCAAGCGTGGCTGCTGCTGGCTGCCTCCAGCTGTGTGCATTTGTGTCAGCTCTCACCCAGCTCTGATCATGGTTTCAGGCTCGTGTAATAGAAATTATGAGAGTCAAGGCTATTCATCTACCTTGGCTGTGGGCAGAAAACAAAAAGGGTATTTGTACAGTGAAATGGTACCGAATGTTCTACATCGCTGTTTTATTTTATGTTTACAGAGCAGAGGGCACAAAAATAATACAAATGGGAACAATAACATATGTTAGCACACTTCTAACTCTGTTTAGCCTTCTTTATTTGTAAATATTTTTGTGGTTCATCTGTGTTTCAAAGAAAGTAGGGAAAATTCTCCTGCCTCTCTACTCTTGTTTGAGGAAGACAGGCTGTACTTTGTGGTTGTATTGCCAGTGGATGAGTGAATACTCTGCATTTTGCTTGTCACCTGACAATTTGGTTTATATTTAGATGAGGAGAGCAAGCATGTGATTGAAAGCTGCATTTTCACTTGTGCAGAGGCCAGGTCATGTGTGCTGAGTTATCAGAATAAGGTTTTAATTGTTTGCTCTTAGTTTTCCTTTGACTTATTAGGGCTCTAATCCTGCTGTGTCAAATATGCATTCCTTGAAAGCATAGCACCCAAAGGAGAGGCCTTTAGAAAGTCAAGGAGACTTCCTCTGTACCAGCCAGGACAGGAGGCCTCTTTGGAGAAAGAGGAAGTTTGGAAAATTCCAACCTGTTGGTGTTATCATCTCAGTCTCAGCTGAACACTGTGCTATGACACTGGGCAGTGCATTAGCTCATGGGTGGCAAATGCCATCCATGTTTGAAATGACTTCCATAAAGCTGGGGTTTTGTTCCCAGCTGAGTTGTTGCTCTTCAGAACAGTGTGGAAAGCTTAAGCTCGTAGAGGAGGGAACATGACTATCCACTTTCTAGCTTCTCAGCACCCTGAGCAATTAAAGACAAAAGCCTTTGTTCCCTGGTGACTTCATTCTTAAGAGGCCTTTTTAATTTTAGTCCTTAGTTTCAAGAAGAAATAATATGAATTTGTCATTGACAAGAAGGCTGCATCTCTCAAATGTCACGTGAAGGATCCACTCCATAATTCATGGGCTGGGGAGTGTGGGTGTCAAAAGGAAGGGTGCATAATGGATGTGAGAGATTTCAGTTCAATTAAACCATTGGTCTCAAAAGCAGATTTTCTTGCCTTCATGATATTTTCTTGACCCAGATCACCACATTTTTTGCTAAATCATACAGATAACCAGATATTTTTAGTCTTCTTAAGTAAGAGTATAGTGGGTTATTGGTTATTTTTGTACATCTTATTCCCCTTCCAGTGCAATGGGGACTTAATAGTAATAACAGAGCAGTGCTGATTGATTCCTCTTATTTTTTTTTCCACTGCTGCACCTGTAAGTCATGCATTTGTTTGCACAGAAGGGCTGCTGTTTCTTATCTTTCTCTTTCCATGGATTCTGTGGGTTCTGCTTGTTGTGTGATGAGACACATGTTGCTGTTGGTGTGCTGAGAAAGGGATCTTTTTCTTTCTCTGCTGCAGGACCTGAATAAGAGCAAACCTGAGGCTGCTGGGGGTCTGACTGCAGATGTAGACCATTTGCTTCCCAGTTCCTGGGAGATTGTAGCAGACTCAGACCTACCAAAGGGGATTGCTGGGTCTGCCAGGTCTCTCTAGGGGAAAGGGATCAGCTCGTCATGGTCAGCCACAGCCTCCCAGCTTTGTCTGCATTCCTGTCCTTGGCAGAGTAAATTAGCTGTCTGGCTCAGTCTGAACTGAATTAAGGAGCACTTACATGATTCTCTTGTCACAGTCAAGCTGAAGGTGTTACGAGCTGGCAGAGCTGTGCTAGTAGGTGACTGCACCAGGAAACCAACCTCCAGCAGCGGAGGTGCAGCCTTTATCTCAGCATTTCCTCCTCAAGCGATCATTTCTTGTAATGTGTCTTCGTGTGCAGATGCAGAAGGCTCCTCTGTGCTGTCAGTGGTCAAACGCCACCCGCCTGGGAGCTGTGTGGGGCACACCAATACCTAGTGTTGGGGCTGAGCTCTACCTCAGGAGCCATTCATTGCCTCTGGGTGAGGCAGGAGTAAGCAAATACATTTGTTGTGGAGTAATCTCTTTTCGGTGAAGCTTCCTAATACAGTTTACAAAGGCTGTGACATTTAAAGGTAAATAAATTTTAGAAAATATGAACTCACTGATACAGAGCAGGAGCTTTCAGTGTGACTGTGTCCGTGTGTACGTCTGCAGGAAGTGAGTCATTCTTACAAAATCATCATCTGAGGCATTTGTGACTTTTATGACAATTCCCATTTTGGGCTAAGTTAGATCTCTTCCTCTCTCTAGGCTTTTCCCAGGCATCAGGAATGTCGTCTGAGCCCACTTCCTCTGCCTCGCAGCAGTCCTCTGCCTCTCCACCTTCGCCCGGCTCTCTCCACCTGCCCGAGACCCGCAGGGCGAGGGACCGCTCCCCGTCGCCCATGAGGTACCTCATCCCCAGCCCGCTGCCCACCCGACGGACCAGGACGTTTTCTGCGTGAGTACTGGGAAATTTGCCTTTCGCAGACGCAGCCAAACCATTGCCCTCAGGCAGAGCCATCAGCCCCTGCAGAGGTGAAGGGAGTTGGGGGAATGGGGGAGTGTTTGTATCTGGAAGATGCTTTGATATGTTACTGTTATCTCTTTTCCAATAAATCCTGATGCCACTAGACTTTCAGTCCAAATCTCCTGTAGTTTTTCAATGCTCTGTTTTGGTAAAGGATGTTCAAAGTCTCTTGCACTCCTTCAGACCAGAGTCTTACAGGGAGGGGGAACTAGACGGAGGTTTTTCAAGACAGTTCTTGTCTGAAGCTTTGCTTCACTTCTGACACTGAGTTGGTGGCTCTTGGGACTGGTTCCTGTTACTGTTTCTTCGTTAGATCTGGCCCTTTTAGGGATGCTCTGTCACTTTTAAGGCCAAAGTGCTTTTCCTATCCAGCTTTTGTATATCCATCCTAAGACTGTTCAAATAGATTTGTGAAAGAAGAGTTAGTTTTCAAGGCACAAACCCTGATCTCTGTCTCTAAGGGTTTCTTTAGTGAGGTTTTTCCATAAAATGAGATGGGATTTGTTGCTATTTGTACTTATTTGAGGTAGTGATCTTCCAGCGCAGCTGGCGTCCCCTGGGCTTTCCTGTGGTGCTGTGCAGGCTCCTGGAAGTCCTGTCTGAAGAGGACTCCTCCACAGAACAGCAGCAGAGGATGGAGGTGTGAGGTTTGGCCATTGCAAAGAATTGCCAGTGCCTGTGAGGGGCTGACCCGCAGAAGGCAATGCGGGCTTCTTTGTTAATCTCAGAGCCTTTGAATCGGGGTCTGGGGGTATTGTGTGAAGCTGTGGTCAATCTTGCAGTCGTTCCTGTGTAAGGGAGGTCAGGCAGTGAAGCACTGTGGCAGGAAGATCTCAGCCTCACAGCCAGCCTGTGCTGTGCCGCTTTATCTGGCTGAGCTGCTTTTTCCTTTTCAATTCTGCAGTGTTACCCAGGTCTTTTCTTCCAGAGTTATCCATGTGGATTTAAATAATAACCTCGGTGATGCTTCATATTATTACTTCTGTATTCAAAATGAGGCAAAAAAGGAACAGTAGCAGCAGAAGAAAAGTTTATATGTTGTCAGTTCCAAAGGCCTTCAAAAGCCCTAAGATTTCTAATGGAAGTAGATTGCTAAAAGGAACATAATTGACTTAATAATTGGGGTTGCCCTTGAAAAGCAAGTCCAAGCTAGCTTGCCTCAGTTCTGTGTTAATAATGAACTCTTTGTATGTCTTCTCAGCTGTTAATCCTAGTCTGGTTCTTACAAAATAAAAGAATTTGTTATTTAGCTTCCACAGTTCTTTAATCATTAATTAGTGTAGAAATCTTGCTGTATTTGTTTGCTCTGAAAATCAAAATAGCTCTGAATTTTTTTGTGTGAGTCCTCTTTAAACAAGGAAAGCTCTAGGTGAGCTCTGGCCCCACAGTTGTATAGAAAAGATGAATGTGACAGACAGTGGCTTATTATTCAGTGGGTTTATTTAATTTTGGTTCATTGGAAGTGTGGGACCTCATTCCCCCATAGTGCTTTATCTCCTTGAAAGATGCAATTGAACTTTAATGGCTTGTTTAGGACAGTGTGCTTTTCTGTGTAAAAAGCACTTGTGAGGTCAGGTGCTTTGACAGATTTATAGAGGTGAAAATGAAGTGATTTAGTGGTGATTTCTCTCTAGTACTTTTTACTGTATTTCCTTAGTATTAGTTCTACTTAAGGAATAGAGTTTACCACTTTTTTAATATAATTCTATTTAAACTTCAGGAAAATTTAAACATTTGGGAAAGCGATGTTGAAGTTGCCATGATGCATGTAACTAAATGGCAACACAGTCACTTACTGAGTTTGAAGAGTTGTACCAAAATCCTCCTCTAATGTGGAGGTAACGTACCGGATACTCATGGCATGAGAAGGTGCTGATCTAGTGACTCCTCACTGCAAACTCCATAAGGTGTCTAAAGCAGTTGGCTTCATTAATGAAAGTGTTTGAGTGAGTTTGGATACCTGGAGGTTCCACTTGATGTATTTAATGGGGAAAAGAATTTAATCACACACTTTTCAGGGTGGGTCTTTCTTCATGCAAGTCACTTTTCTTGATGGCAGTGAGTCATCCTAAAACTTGGTCTGCAAATCTGTCTCACTTCAAAATACAGGTCCCCTGATAGTGGAGGAGGAGTTCGGTCTGGAGTCTTGGTGTTATGCACACCAGTTAGGCTTCACAGCCCTCTGGAGTCATTTGAAGGTGAAATATTGGCTTCACTGGATCCTAGTCTGGCAGGATAACAGTGGGCATGCACGCAGAAGGGGTGTGCATGCACATTTATACGTGTCTTTATGCACTGCACTCTTGATACTACATGTACACACCGTGAAACTTGTGAAAGCACAACACTCTGGGGCACAATGGTACTCCTAAGGTCATGGAAGGTAAGAGAGGCACACATTTAGTGTGGTGTTTGAAAGAAAATTTGTCACAGAGACAGAGCAGATGAGTTCAAGATGGCAACTGATGGATTATAGTCCAAGCAAATATCTTCATCATCTTTATGTCCCTTAAAAAGACCACAGGCAAAACACGTGCAGTGTACGAAAATGAGTATTAAGCAGTTGCTGCAGAGGGTTTTGCTCACTGGGAGTATTTGCCCTGTTACGCCCTTTAGCCAGTTTGCTCTGGCTCACATACCTGGAAGTGTGCTCAGCAGTAACCCGCTCCTTCTGTGCTTTCTTCTGCAGAACTGTGAGGGCATCGGAGGGTCCCATCTACAAAGGTGTCTGTAAGTGCTTCTGTCGCTCCAAAGGCCATGGCTTCATCACCCCTGCGGACGGAGGGCCTGACATCTTTGTACACATCTCCGAGTAAGTTGGCTGGCTGGCCAAGGGAGGCGGCAGCTTCAGTATGCTGTACTTACTGGATGCTTTTGATGTTTCAGGTGCAAGACTGGTTTATAATCTGTCGCCCTTACCCCAGCAAAGAGAGGTTATGCAGGTGTTGCTTGCAGCAATAGGTTATGCTGCTCTTCTCCTGTATAAATCTATTGAGTTAAAAACTAGAAGATGATCCTGTCAAATCTCTTCCAACAAGCTGTGCAGTTTTGCCCAGACCCAGAAGCTTCCATTTACCTGAAGCAAATAATCTCTGCAGTATCTAGTTTTAATGTAAAGGCACTGGAAATTCAATACTTTCACTTTGCACTGCTTGTACCATTATTAAGCTAAAGGTTAATTGCTTTTACTGTTGAAAAAAGTCACACTTTATTACTTCCTTGAATTTATCTAGCTTCAGTTGTGAGCAGTTTATAGCTAAAGCTTGCTCTGTTAAAGGGTTTATTAGTACCTCTGCTTTTTTGCCTTGAACACAGAGAACCATCACCTCTGAATTCACCTTTTGATAAACTGCACAGATAAAGTTTTTGAAGTCCCTCACTGAGAATTTTTCTCCATTCTAAAGAAACTGGTTGAGTATCTTTTCTAAGTATGCTCTAGAATTTAAGTATAATTTTAAGACCATACACTGTACACATACTCTCAGTATACGGAGGCACAATCTCCTCCAGAGTCCTGCTCTGTTTCTCTTCCTGTACATCCCATAATCGCATTAGCCCTCTTATCCCTCGTCTTTGCGGAGTTGCTTACCTGCTCTGACCTCATCATCCTCTGCAGCATCAAAGTTTGGTGCAGTCCCAGATACAGCCTGGCATCCCTGACAGTGTTTGCGTCCCCGGTTCTTGGTTTTGGTTTGGCTGCAGTGCAGCACCTGTCACTGGGACAGGCCTTACCTGCCCATGGATCCTGGGCACACTCCCTGACTGTCCTTGTCCTTTACTGCTTGGCTAATCTCCAAGGTTCAGTGGGTAATCTTTATTTTGTTTCTAGATTGAGATGTTGACCGGTGTTGGGGCTGAAACTGGTCTCTGAGGGTGTGTATTAAGATTGATATTTATTCTCAATAACCTCTTTTAGATCTATCACCAGTTTCATTCTACCTCTTGTTCACAGTAGTGAAGGTGTATAATCCTTATTTGTTGTTCAGAGTGGTTATCCGGTGATAAGTCAACAAAAGTCTTGGCAAACTTACATTGCCCCAGCTGTCTTTCCTGCCTGTGTGTGCAGCACATGTCTTTGGAGGAGCACGTTGGCCTTCCTCCAGGTCTCTGAAACGATACTGCACCATGCGGGAGCCAAAGCTCTCTAGGTGCAAATGGGCTGAGTGGTCTGATTTGTGTGTTCAACCCAAGGAAATGTCATTTAATATCTCCTTTTTCTGTTGTCTAATGCAAATGCACAGTTTCTCCTCATTTCCTGAATGACTTAAAAATAGCATTTCCTATGTCACAATTAAAAAATTTAACTGTGAACGTCTAGTCTGACCTATGCAGTTACTGATCAGTAGGGGTTTAGTTAAAACAGCTCTCACAGAAACATGAATTTTCAGCCTTCTAATGAATTCCTTTTAAAGAACGATCTATTTTCAGTTCTGCTTTTTTTTTTTCTTTCTCTGTACATTTTTTTCTTCCAGTTAGTTTGGTAAAATTTTCTTCAGTGTGAAATTAACCCTTTGAAAACCCTGGAGATAACTTTTTAATTGGGGCTGCCCTTCAGTTTATCTGTACAAAATGTGAACTGACTTTTCAGGTGTTGCCCAGTTTCCATCTTATGACCCAACACCTTTTTCTCTCTGGGCCCAAATCCAGAACTTGATTCTGGGCACACTAGATGCTCCTACCCTCAATCCCCCTCCAACCAGCTCTAATTCCTAGAAGCTCCACTGGTAGTTTTTCTGTTTGGCTGATTAAGACTCCCATATGTCTCCTATGCTGAAATCCTGTATGACATTATGAAAATAATTTTGTCTGCTGTGATTTTTGGTGATCTGTGTGAGAGGCCCCCTCTCACAGGAGTCCCTTCTCGTGGGCTGTGCTGGTTGGCGTATTGATCCCATATGCTTTCAAATGCTTTGACTGTGAGCCATCAATAAGCTATATTTGAGTAACTGTGCCCTGACTGTGGTGTGCCACCCTCCCCTTTCTTCCACCTACTCCATCTGTCCTAAAGCACTATTGAACAAGTCACCAAGGCTGTAAAAGTTTATGGGCAACCACACTTCTTGATGTATTTTCAGTGTGTTTTGCTGACGCGGAGAGGTTCTGTTCTTGCTGTCAGCCTCACCCCATCGTGCCCTCAGACAAACCCTGTGTGAGAAAGCTGGAGCAGACAAAGACTGAGAGGGGGAGAGCTGCTGCGTGGGAGGCAGTGACAGGCTCTGGCCCCTCGGGTACAGCCTTCAGCCTGAGCTCTGGCATCCCAGCTCACATCTCAGTGCCCTCCCCACCAGAACAGGCTGGCTCTCTTCACTTTTGGTTGTGTCATTCCAATCCAGTGCTCAAATGGGTGGGAAGGAGTCTCCCTGTGCAGTGCTGCACCTGCTGTGGTCTTTCTGCGGTGCAGCAGCGCTCTTTAAGTTTGCTGCAGGTGAGAAGGTTGGACAGGACCTCCTTTACCTTGTCCACTGCCGGAAGGCACCTCTGCCTTTCTGGACAAGTGCTTTACCCAACCCACTGTTAATTCAAGTGCTGGGGATCTACTGCCTTCCATGGCAATCTCCTTCTGTCATTAACAGACCTGGCTTTTAGTGGTTTCTGATGTTTTAATGACATCTTGGCTTTCAGTATAGCCCTTCACTTCTCCCTCTTTCTCCACAGCAGGTAAATGATGCCTTTCTTCTTCAAGCCTGTTTATGTGTTCAAAGACCATTTTCTTGCTCTTTCAGAAACATTTTAGCAAGGTTAGTTCATATGGATTTTGTAGGACTAAAGTGTTGTTTTTTGTAACTTCTCTAGGTCAATTCTACTCCTTTGAAGTCAACAGGGTTTTTTCCTATTGAACCAGCACTGGGCCAGTCTTTTAAATGTGCCATATGTAGGTACCATTTCAGAGCTTCATTTCCAAAAATAGGTGATATTTCTGCCTCAACCTGTTAGTGAAAAGTGCTATTATTGAAGTACTGAAGGTTTCAGCACATTGTGTTCTTTAATTACTCTGAGTATATTTGAGTTGTTGGAAACAGCTTTTAGTGCTGGAGGGTGATGGTATCACTGTCTTCATTCTGATGCAAGGCAGCACTGGAAGGACAAATTAGTAATGCCTTTCATTGCAGTTTATTTCACAGTGAATTAGAAAGATTGATCTTTATTAACGGGAATTGCTTTTTGCAGCAGATTCTGCAACCAGCACTGTGGCTCAGGGACTCCAAGGACTCTGGTTTGGGTAGTATGAGTTTTGAGATTCTCCTTATGTTAATCAACTGATGCTTTGCTACCTATTGTACTCAGTTAAACCCGAATGTGAGGGATGTCAGTCTGTTCACTGTCTCAGTGCAGTATAAGCATCTACTTGTGAAATGTTTCTCCTAAATAGGTTCTCCCCATAAGCTAGGATTTCAGGAATGTGGATAAACTGGTTATGCCAGTTTGGATTCACCAAGACAGACTGCTTCTCTGTGTTCATCACTAAGCTGTGATGATTAGTGAAGGTTTTGAGCATTGGGACCAGCTGCCTATCTTGCAGATTAATATGATTATAAACATAGACACTTAATTTGAGGAATTATTTTCTTTCCTAAGCTTTGGGGGACTGTAAGGTTATACTTCAGTGAAAATGTCTTCTATAAGATGGGTTGTCTGTTTCCTGCAAGTTTCCATTTACTTTCATAAGATAATAACACTTAGCACAGCATTTCCATTTCTGTAAGTAAGCATTAGCCCAAAAATAAGGTCAAATATATGTTACCTTGAAAAACTTCACTTGGTGTCTGCAAAATTTCCAATTTCAGTAAGTGCAAGAGATTAAGATGAATGTGGACATGTTTCATGAGTGGAACTTGCAGCAAAGCTGCTCTACTGTGTTGGACTTGAGGTGTGGGTATGAATACGGAATCACAGAATTGTGAGGGTTGGAAGGGACCTCTGGAGATCATCCAGTCCAACCCCTCTGCCAAGGCAGGGACACAGGAATGCATCCAGGGGTGTTTGGGATGTCTCCAGAGAGGGAGACTCCACAACCTCACTGGGCATCGTGCTCTAGTGCTCTGCCACCCCCAATGTAAAGAAGTTCTTCCTTAGGCTGAGGTGCAACTTCTTGTGGTTTACTTTATGGCCATTGCCGGGGCAGCCTGGAGTTCTCTGGAAATGCCAACATGGGTAGGTGGTAGTGTGCTGCTGGGGAGAGACACAGTGGCAGCTCTGGTGACAGTCACCACGGCTTCCTGGCAATGCTTGTGGCACCTTCTTGGGTTGGTCTGTGGGTAAAGCATCTGCAGTTCCCCAAGTGCAACACCACTGGCACTCCAGATAGACAGATGAGAGCCAGATCACACCCACCTGCCCGGCACCAGAGGAGGAGGCTCTCACACCCCTGCCACCCAGCCAGAGGTGCCAGCCACAGGCTCACTGCCACCTTCTGCATCACGTGCACAGTGAGTTCTGCTTCCTTGTGCTCTCTGGGGACAGTTCTCAAGTTGGTATAAACAGCTGTACTAGGAAAATGTCGTGGTGCTTTGAGCGTGGTCAGGTTTTGTTTTTCTCAGATTCATAGTTCACTCTTCTCCACAACAAATACAAAAAGTGCTTGCTATAGTGAATGTAAAACCCTAGCTAGCAAGTGTGGAGATGGAGGAGTTGCTGAGATAGTAATTCCAGATATTTCCATATATATGTTTCAGTTATTGGAAAGCAGGAAGCAAAGGCAAATTCATTTGCCTGGAGTGAAATTTTTTAAAAGCCTTTACTTATATTTTTAATAGTGACATATGTACCATTAATGCTTTCATTTCCACCATCCTGTAAGGATGTCACCAAAGTGATGGTGGTACAGCATCAGTGCTGAGAAGTGTATCCTCCTGTATCTCGCCTCCTTGGCTCGTGTTCCACAGCAGGAGTAAGTCAGCCCTCACCGGTACACACTGGTTTGGTTGTTATTGACATGCAGCAGTGCTGGTGATCCCAGTTTGAACCTTTTGCCATTCTACGTGTAGGTGTGGGATGTTTCCAAAGAGCAGTTAGGGAATCCCTGCAGTGCTGGTTGTTGAGCTCTCCTGCCTTGTGCTGGGAGTACAGACAGGTTTATATTGGCTTCCCTTCCAAACAGGGGTCCTGAGGGCACAGATTGAGGATGTGGGGGAAGTGGGGTGGGGGTGCCTGTAGAAGCAGATCAAATGTTGTATATTAGAGCACTCCCACCCTTCTGCTTCCCCAGTGTATCTGGGAGCCAGCACATCATGGATGTTTTGCTCTCCAGACTTTTGCATTTGACTGGGATTTGGCCTGAAGCCTGCATACCTGCAAGGACGAGGCAAAGCGGTGGCTCACCAAAGAGCAGTGACAGATGAGTGACCACACTCTTGTTTTTTTTAAAAGACTTTATTTTGCCAAAGCAGTAGATGTAATGAAACAGAAAAAAAACATGCAGTGTTTTGTGGGTTTTCTGCAGTGTGCCAGTACTTGGCTCTGAAGGGGAAAATGCTGCATTGCAGAGAGGCCTTCAGGCTGTCCTTCAGGCTGGATTCCTGACCCCACACCTAACGATGGCTTTGGAGAATTGATGCTGTCCTTCCCCCAGATGCTGACAAACAGCACCCCTGGGTCCCTGGAGAGATTCTGAGTTTGCTGTGCTTTCTTTGTGCACTGTGGTGTGATCTCGGGAGATTGTTATGCCTGCAGTGCCTGTAGCTCAGGAGTGCTGAACAGACGTGGACTCTCGGTGGGCTCCCAGGTAGGGGTACAATCCCATTCTGCTGTTGCCTCTCAGTCACCGGCTCTGCTGGAGCTGTGCTCTCAGCTCTGCTCTCAGCTGCATCTTCCTGCAGGGAGAGCCCAGCTTTGTCCCTCCCAAGGAGCTGGCTTTGAGCTATTTGTGTCTGTGGAGAGATCATCTTTTCATGCTCCTTTGTTTCCTCTGACTTTCTGCCAGTTCGCTGTGTTTAATTCAAACCATTAATGCCATGTCTCATCTCTGCGGAGTGTAACAATGTGCTGGAAATTAACTGATAACTTTAAAGGATCTGTGAGCTGAGTCTGAGCTGAGAGAACAAACTTTTCTGGCCTCTCTGCCTTTTCTGTGAACTAGCAGCAAAACAGTTCCTACTGAGTGGAACTGACTGCTCTGGGGCTGCTGGGAAACCAAATCTGAGCTTTCTGCTTTCCTCAAAATAGTGAAAGCACCTGCTTTGGACTGCACGCTTCCTTCTTGGCATACTCCCTTTCTGGTGCCTTGCTGCATCTGCTGAAGTGTCTGAAATAAGCAGATTATCTGGGGTGGGAAGGAGAGGTAGTGGAATTCCAGATCTTTCTTGAAAGGGGTTTGGGAATTATTAAAACAAGGATAATATTTTCCCTAAGGTTTCCCCATCCCCCCCCAGCTGGCTGAGAAAACTCACATTGCAGTGGTGCATGAAGGAGAGCCAGCTTGCTATAGTTGTTATCGTAGCTAAGCCTTCCCAGAATCTCCACCTACATGACAGAAAGTTTGGTCAAAGCCAAGACTTGCACCCCACCTGCCAGGCAATGTGCCCTGCAGGCTGTGGCCACCTGAGGATGGAGGTTCTTTGTGGTTAGTGAGCACAAAACATAACTGCCCTGGGCTTTGGTTTCCTGATGCAAACAGTAGGTATGATTGTGACAGGATCCAAGCTGGGTGCCTGCAGGAACAGGCATCTTCTGTAGCTCTGACTGAGCCCATGGAGGCATCCTTGGAAAGCTCTGCCTCTTGTGATCTCCAGTTCCTTCCTCACGGAGTGTGCTGTGCTGCCTGGTGTTGAATCAGCTGCTGAAAGTAGATACAGAGCCATAACTATCCCTGAGTGTGGATTCAAACACCATGACTAGAGATCTCAGTGGAAAACTGGGCAAGAGGATGATGTACTGGGAGGGAAGTGCAGCTTCTGTCCTAGACAAGGCAGCTCCTGGAAAGTTCCCTCTGCAATGGCACAGAGAACAGGGAAATCCATTAGCAGGGACCTTGGATATTAACAGCTGGGATTCTTCAGTGTTTGAACCTCTTTCCACCTGTCTGTCCCAGTAACAAGTGCGACTGGTGGGGAGATGCAGCCCTGCTTCTGCTTTGCCTGCCAGACAGCTTGAAAAGGTCATCCCTGGCTTTGCTGGTGGATGCTGGAGCTGTCGGCTTGCACTGGGACTGCATGGGAGGGCATTTGGGGATAGTAACTCATAGTAGTTCATTACTCTGTCATGTCCTGCTCTTAAATAAAGACACAGGGTTCCTGGGAGGTGTGTTGAGGTGTTCAGTGAACTTTAAGAAGCCTACAAGGTAACTGATCCATGGGAAGCGCTACGTGGTGTGATCCATGGCAGGCTTGGTGATCAGCAAGGCTTGGAATTCACTGAAAACTCTTGTTCAGAAACGTTTCCATGTGACTTAGTTTTTGTCCCAAGAGGTTTAACTAGAGCCCTGGAATATGAATAGCAGCTGTGAGAAGGAAGAACTAGAACATTCCATATTTAGGTAATTTCCTAATAACCAGTTTCCTAAAAATAGTGCAGGATAAAATGCTCTACCATACCAGACTGGCGCTGAGCTGGGAAATGGGAGTTGCTGGATAATCTAAAACTCACTCTATTGTGTCTCACTCTGACAGTAACATCAGGAATGCATTTCTTATTTTTAGCTTGAAGTTGTTCCAGTGTTTTAAAATTCCTGGATATATAGATATCTATTATTTTGAATTGAACATGTACTCTGATATCTCAAATAGCTGTGAAAATCTCCACCTTCCTCCAGATCAACATTTCACATATATTTAATAGAGTTAGGGTAAAAGTAAAAAATACAGATCTAAAAATATTTAATCAATGTGTAACATCAACGAAGTCCATGTTTAACTTCCTTTACCAAATTATCCAGGTAACTTACATTGTTTATAGACTGTTGTAGGCTGAATCTGTTCCAAGAACTCTATTTACTTGCTCTGATCTCTTCCTGTTCATTTCCTGCCCAGTGCTGAAGGCAATTGCTTCCTGATGGAGGATTTTCCCCCCGCTTTGTGTAGTGCCTCCAGTGCCACCATCTCATCTCTTCTCAAGTGCCATCGTACTGTTCTCTCCTAACATCACCAGAAGTGCTGTGCATTCTGGAAGTTGTTTATTTCTGCTTCTAAGCATCAAGGAGCAATAGCAATGCTGGAGTAGGTCTGTGTCTATCCCAGGAGCAGCATTTGGTGGGCAAACACTGTGCAGGGAACACTGTTCACTAACACTCATTCCAGCTGCACACTGGGACCTTTGTCCTCCTGCTTTTCATGTGCGCTGGGGACAATGAGTTAATCTCGTATTTGTTAGGCATCAAAAATAACTGCTGATTGGAAAACTGCAGGACAGAAAAGAATATCTGATCTGTGGGGGGAAAGTTCAAAGGCCTAAAGCAGAAAATGAAACTGGAGATGTTTGTGTGGCCACAACCTTTTTATGCAGCTGAGTAAAGCACAGACCTGGCCTTGATGGAGTCGGGACCCCTCAACAAGCAAGGAAAGACTACAGATTAGGGGATCAGAAGATGTGCTGGGGTCGGATGAGGTTTTATCTCACAAGCTTCAGTCTCTTCTAGTGTCAGCTTGGATAAGGAAAGAAACCAAGAAAAGATCTGATGCTGTCAGCATAATGCTCAACCCTGCAAGAAGTGCTTTGTAGTGGAGAAAAGCGCACCTTTCTGGGTAACGCTTAGGGCTGTGCCGATTTTGTGGCTAATCTGATCTCTTTAGTAGGAAGAACAGGAGTATTTAACCTCACGATTCATCATAAGAAATGTGGGTCAACAAACATTTTGCTGTTTTTTCTTTTTCCTTTGCAGACCAGGGTCTACATAGACAGTGTCTGAAATGGTCACCTAACAAGTGCTGAGGGATGCAGTGGCTTTTGGTGATGGCTGTGTGTGTCCTGCAGTCTGGGCTGGGCCCTTTGCTTCTCCTCTCCCTGGCTGCAGCTTGTTGTGCTTCAGGCATAGCACCCCTATGTGTGTTCTGAGTCTCTTGGTCTTAATTTCTAGGAAAAACAGAATCACTTTGGTTACCAGTACACCTGCAGTACCTTTCTTACAAGAACTCGTCAAGGTACATAATCATGTTCAATTTTAACCCAAATATATCCCAACAAAACACCCATCTTTTTTAGTGCTCAAGCTGTACTTCTTCCTCACTTGATTTTGGAGATAAATTCAGTATTACTTGAATCTTCCGTTTTCGGGAGCTTTAAACCTTTGTGTATTGGTGCTTCAGGGGACTGTGAATCCACTTTCCTTTTGCATTAACCATACCTACCTACTTTTGCAGTTTTCAAATGTTTATTTCACTAATTGTGGCTCATCCTGCTTCATAGGAGCTTTTAAAGAACATGTAAAGTTCCTGTTTTTAAAAAAAAAACAACCAAACAACCCTTTCAGCCAAACCTCTGATCCCTTCCTGGGCAGGGCATCCGTTTCATTTGATGCCTGCACAGTGGTGATTCCACTGCTCAGTGTGTGTGTTCCTGCCCCAAGCAGCAGCCAGAGGCAGCACCAGGGCTCTGCAGTGGCTGTAATGCCAAAGGGAGATGCTGCTTCAGTTCCCTACCCCATGTTTCTGCTGTGCCTCTGCTCCCTGGAACTCTGTCTGCAGCAGGTCCTGGTGCTGGAGGCCACACGAACAAACATGTCATTGTGGCTTGTTCCAGTGGCTCAGCTGTACCTGAGTCAGTGTAGCCTTTCAGTGCTTCAGCTCGTGGTGTCTGCTTTCATTACATCCATCTGGGAATGTTCCTGCTTGCTGTGTTCTGCTCATCCTGTGTTCCCTTGTAGAGATAAAATGCCTGGGCTCTGTTGCCTTCCATGGAAAGGTGCTGCCTTGCTCAGGTGAGACTGACATCCTGCATGGGTTGTGTTGTGAGTTCCTGCTCATAGCAATGTAATTTTAGCTCTACAGTAACAATATTTTTGGCAACAAGAGGTTCAAGTAGGAAAGGTGATGGAATTTTTTGTGTGGCATTCCTATTTTCACTCATGGTTTGACCCTCTCCTGTGTCGCTTCTCTGGACTTTGTGCCCCTTATCAGGTTCTGTGCTTGCTGGTGCTGCATCATCCTTGTTTGAAATCCACTGTTTCAAAGTCAGGGTAAACTGCAGGGTATTGGGTGGCAAAATCCTTTGGCAGTAGAAAAGGTAAGTTAATCGTTGTTCCTGGAAGTAAAGTAAGGATTGGGTGTGCAATCCCTTCTCACCTGAAAGAATCTTAAACCTGTTGGAAATGGGGAAAGTGGGGTATAAATGAAGGCAGTAATTGGAGAGGACAGCCACAGCAAGAGTCAGATGTGAGAGCTTGAATGTAGTGTGATACAGGGCTGGGCTGACAGTCTCCAGGTTGGCCTGGAGACTTTGGAATTAAAGAAAGGTCAGTTGGATCAGCCTGTGTGGGTTGGAAAGGGCTGTCAGGTCTGATGAAGGAAGCTTTATCTTGATTTTTCTGTAAATATTTTTTCTGCCTTCAATTTACTCCTGTTTTCCCAGGCACTGTTTTGAGGAGTTCAGCTTAGGACATGCCCTCTTGGGTCTGACTCCTGCAGTCACAGGCAGCTCTGGAGTAGAGGTTTAGCCCAGGGAGGTAAAGTGTGAAGGATATGGATTTCAAGCCACAGGCCTCGGGACTGCCTTTAACTCCTCATAGCAGGTTTTAGATCCATATGCAGATACCAGGAGCGTTTTCAGTATCATGTTGATACAATCAGTTAGCAAACAATGAGTTGGTTTTTTTTTTTAATTTCCCATGGGAGAAGTACTGAATTATGGGTCAGTTTTAGCTTCCCTTGTACATGCCTGGTTACTCTTCCCGTCCCTGGGTACAGGCTGCTTCTGCCCCAGCACAGCCTGGCACCAGCTCCCTGAGCAGCACTCACAAGGCACAAATCAGGGGAGCAGAAGCTGAGGCAGCCTTCAAAGGGGGAAGGGATAGGGAGAGGCAGTGCAGGAGATGAAGCTGAAGATGTTTTGCAGAGCTGTGGGGAGAAGCAAACTCTGATGTGAAGTCACAGCTGGCAGTAAGGGCCAGTGAATTTACCTCCTATCAGTCTTGCCAGTCTTTCCTGCAATAGAAAAGCCCTAACAATAATGGTCACGAGATGAGAGTGGATATGAAGGGCACTGTTAAAATCTGAGATCTCTGCTGTTAACAGAAACACGTGGGGTAAAATTCCTGGGTGGTGTGACCATGCTCCCAGTGAAGGCAAATAACAAATTCAGTGATGTGTGACAAACTTCTGACGTAGATAACCTTTTCTTTCTCCTTTCCTGAACCCAAGTCTCCCTTCCATTTAATAGGAGTTTGCAAGCGACACCAATTAGAAATCTGGTAGAATTTCTTATTAGTGTATATCTGTTCCTAAATATAGATGCTGCTGAGAGACACTGAAAACCTTCAAACAATAGAAAATCTAGAGCATAGACTGTCAGAGAAGGGGAACCTGAGCATGAGCTCGTGTAGGTATATTTAAAGAAAGCTGAAGTAGCGTTGTCTGTACTGTTGGAGCTCGTGGCAATGCAGGTTGGGGGAATCTGTGCTGGTCTTTGCTGGCACGTGCTGGGATTTTTATTACAGAGCTCTGATGTCGCGTGCAGGGGTGGAGGCGAGGAAGGGTGTTAGACTTTGCAGTTCTCTGTTTCATCAACACATCCTTGTGAACAGAAGGTGACAGCCCCTCAGCCATCTCCCTCTGGTTCCAGCTAAGGACTCAGGTGCAGTTACAAATGCACAGTGTGAGTCCACCAGCATCCTATGGCATCGCACTGGTGGAGCATAGGTAGGAACCGGCAACTCCTGGGAATCTCCCCGAGTGCTGGGTGAGGGTTTCTGCAGTGTAACACATCAGGGTGGCACAGCGTGGCTCTTTTCTCACAGCAAGTAATTGTGAAATATTTGACACCATAGCTCATTTGTGCTCTTTTTGTTGTTGTTTTTTTTTTTTCTTTTGAAGTAACCTAAAGGTGAAGTCTCGCTGTTACATGGTACAATCCAACACTTCAAAAGCTGAAGTGAGAAGGGGGGGGAGAAAGAAAAAGATCAACTTTCTATAGTTTAAAAGCCACATCCCCAAAGTGCGTGCCAAACAGTGTGAGCACTGCCCTCTAGTGCTGCCTGTGGATGAGGTGGTGGTGCACAGTTCACAGCAACGCTGCCCAAGCCTGGGCTCACCAGAGTGTTCTTTAAATGTTAGGGTGAGGGTTTTTGTGGGTTTTGCTTTTGTTTTTTTTTTTTCTTGGCTGGCTGGTTGTCTTTTTTAGGGGGAGGGTGGTGTTTGCCGTATTTTCATAGGTTTTTGCTGCAAAACAACCAAAATCAACCTCAGACTTTGGTGGATTACAGGCTCTACAAGAAAACTTGAAGTATATCTCCAGCATCTAAGCGAATTATCATGATAGAAATTTAAATAAGCTGCAGAAGAGTTTGTGTGATTCATGACTAACTGAAGCTTCCACTCCACAGCATTGAAGGCGAGTACGTTCCTGTGGCAGGCGATGAGGTCACCTACAAGATGTGCACCATCCCCCCGAAGAACGAGAAGCTGCAGGCTGTGGAGGTGGTGATCACCCACCTGGCCCCTGGCACCAAGCACGAGACCTGGTCAGGGCACGTCGTCAGCCCCTGAGGTGCCCTGGGTTGACCACCCTGCCTGTGTGGTCACTGCTCAACAACTGCCTGCAGGGGACCTGTCCTACGAATATTCTACGTGTTGTGCAGGAGGAAATACTGTGTTGTCAATAAAGCAGAAGCAGGCCAAAATTACAATTTTTATAGCTGGCCTGATTAAAAAAAAAAAGGCAATTCAAATGCTAATGAAAAAAATCTAGCGTAATGTGTTTACAAAAAATGTATTTAAAGAGGCCTAGTTTGTGTGTGTGGTGGAGGAACGGGGAGTTTGGTTTTTCTTTTATCTTGTGATTCCAGGAAAGGCCCGGGGGAAGCAGGGAGACATTTGAAGGAGAGCTCTAGTCCAGAGGGCTGTAGCACAGGCACAACTCTGAGACCTGGGTGTTGTGTGAGCCCCGTGTTCCCTTCGGCTGCTCTTCCGTAGGGTTACAAACACTTATTGCTGATAACAGTGCCTGAATGCCTTGCTTGGAGAGAGAGAGAGGTGTTCATTTCTGCAGTTTGTTTTCCTCACGGAAGGAAGTTCACAAACAGAAGCAGCCACGGGGTGAAAATTCTCCATGTAGTGGTTATGCTCCAGTGCACCACTTGCAAATGGTGTGGCTGCACAGGTGTGGAAACTGTATTGTGGTTGTAATGCTTGGACTGTTTGTGCATTTACTTAGGTGCCTTGATGGTTGATTAGCAACAGATTTGACAGGCCAGTATTAAAAAAAGTTCCGAGCGTAAAAAAATTTCTTCAAGGTAAGTGGTAGAAAGCTGTAGAGTAGTGGATACTTCACAGCCTCTGACTGTCTGAATTTAGACAAGGCTGATGATGACATCCTAGATTATGTGCAGTTGCCTCTCTGCCATGGTGCCACCAGGCAGGCAGAGTAACTGCTCTCCTGAACAGCAAGGTGTGTGCTGCTCAGGTGACCACGTGTAAAATATTGTGCGAGTTACTTAACAGGCTCAGCTGTCTTGGTGAAGTACATTCTGCATCTGTTCTTCTGGAAAACTTGCTTGGTAGGATGTGATAGCTTCACCCTTCCCTTGACTCTTCATGTAGTTGTAGTGCAGCTAAATTAGTTTTGTTTCTATTTGCCTTCCAAGCTTTTTTTTTTTCAAATGCATTTTTCTCTGTTATGTTCCTAACAGTGGATTTTTATTGACTTTGCAAATAATAATTAAAAAAAAAAAAAGATGGCACAACCCTCATTAGTTGTGTGCAACTGTGTATTTGCAGTTTTCCCGATAGGTGCTGGTTGTCAGGACGTGTCCTAAGACTCAGAGCAGAGAACTGTTCTGAGGTGTGGGGGTCAGTAACTGCTGTGCTGGCTTGTTTTCCCTTAGCTGTACCTGTATTACACTGTGGTGTATGATTACAATCAACCTGTAGTGGGGTTTGGAGTTTGGTTTTGTTTTTATGATGCTTAAGACTTGGTAGTGGTGGATTTATCACCATCCAGCTTGTTGGAGTATCACACACTGCTTTCTTTACAATAAATGCAACCATTATGATGCTTTAACATGTCTTCAGTCTGCTCCCTGGCTAGGTGGTGGTGACAGGATCAGCATTAAAGGGGAGGAGAATGCAGGTGCCTACATATGTGCATCTGCATGGTGATATTTAAAACTTTTATATAAGGAAACATTAGAAGACAAAATAGTTTTGATACATGAGGTATGTTACAGCTCCCCCTCCTTTTTTGTAAGCTCTTTTGCAGATTTGGGCTGGTACACAAAGATCGTATTCTTCCCTTTTTTTTACTGTGCAGTTATCACATAAACTTGGATTTGGAAAGATTCAAGTCACTCTCTTCTTTGTACAAACAGGCAGCATGCACCAGGTTCTGCTTTAGGTATTTTATTTGCTAAAATGACAAACTGAAACAGTAATTTTTCATTATGAGATCTGATTCTCCTTTACTAAATCACATTGTTCATAAACAAAATTAGGAAAGTAATTTTTAACACCAGATGAAAAAAGTAATATTAACAGTTACATGGATTGTCAGGAGGTGACTTGAATTTTAATAAAAACATAGCTTAGGTCATTTTCTTAGCACTAAAATCTCATTTACCAGTAATGTCTTACAAAGAAGATCAGAAAGTGACCAATATATTTTGCTACTGTGTTGAAGTTATTTTGATGATCTTTACAAATGCTTTATTTTTTAAATTTAAGCAGTCTATGGAGTGTAGGCACCATAACCACCTGCCTCTGCCTTGGCACCACATCCACACTTTGGCTCCAGCTGGTCCAGCCTCCCCAGGGCTGGGAGACTTGAAGCAGCTTCTGACCGCACACTGGAACATGTGTGGGGTCAGGGACCTATGGCTCAGTTCAGTCTTCCCACTCCTGGGAAGAACCAAACCTGTCTCTTCCACTTGTCTTCCAGTTTTAGACAAGAAAATCCAACATGTCTTACAATGCACGTTTTTATAGCACAACGTAGTATTTAAAACCCCCCCAGTGCTAATAAAAACTTAACCTTTTAAAAAGCACCCTCCAAATAAAAACTAGAGATAATGCCTTGCAGATTATGCCTCCTCTTCCCCCCTAAAAGGTAATTCATTAGTTATGGAAATTTCCTGATGGCTTAAAAAAAAAATCAACAAAAAACATAACCCACAACCAAACAAAAAGACAACACAGTACTTGCGTGAATGGGCACAGTGAGAGGATGGTGCTGAATGTGCTCTGCTGTCCTCAGTTAAAACATTTCTCTTCAATAATGACTGACCTGCAAAGCACCTGTTACTCGTGAACAGTTACAACAAACAATACAGAATGGTAGTTCAAGTTATTAAGCCGTTTTAACCGTCTTGTAAGTGTGAATTCTGGAAGCCTTTTATTTGAAAAATAGCTCTTCACAGATCCTTCTCGTATCCTGGGGGGATGTGACGCTGTGGCCTTCTGTTCTGGAGTCTGTGAAAATTTCATAGTCATTCCCTCCCTGGAAGCAGAAGAGGATTTATTTTTGTTTAACATAACATATAGTTATAAAAACAGGACACATTAAGGAAAATATGGAAAGAGGGGACTTCTTGCAAGGGCCTGCAGTGACAGGACACCTCACTGCAGTGACAAGGCTCAGGGAACGCCAGCAGTGCCACCTGCATGGGCAGAGATCCCTGAAAGCCACAGTTTTGTGCACTGCAGGAAGCAGTTCCCAAATTTCTGTTTGCCACGCTGCTTTCATGCGGTTGGCAGCAGCTCTTGGTACTTCACCACTCTGAAAATGCTGCACTGCCACTTACAGGGTTTAAACTGAACTGTCTGTAAAACTCCAGGCTCGAGGGAGAGGTGATTACTTCTGCAGCTGATGTCAAGGCAGGGAAGTAATTTAAAGCTTGTTATTTTCTTATAAAATTTTACCTTTTAAAGTTTATAAATCCATAAAGTTCTTTGTAATTTTGAGGTTTATAACTCTAAGTTCTTATAAACTAAGCCTTTTCTTAAATTAAATGGGAATAAGTTTAATGAACACCAGCCAACAAGAAGCATCAATCTATGCTAAACAAATGGGATAATCACTTTCACGTAGTCATGTCACCTAGGTTTTTAACAGAATTACAGGAGTTCAATTTCCAAACAACCTCTATTAAGTCTGTCAAGACCCCTGTGTTCACTTCAGAAAACAGAAGGAAAACCTCCCAGCTCTCCCCCATAGGTGCAGTCAGTTTAAATACAGACACGTCTTTATATCCCGACTTCAGCTCTTGTCAGGAATAAAGTTATAAGGTTAGAACTTACAGTCCTTGTGGTTAAAAACAGCTCTAAAATTAATACAGCAAACTAATATACTCACTGGCATAGTCTTGTCTCCAAAGAAATAAATAGTCTTGTATCCATCATTGGCAACAATTCCTAAGCAGTATCTCTTATCCCAGCCATCTGGGAACACATCGATGCTTATCTGCCCTCCTAGGATAGAGATGAACCAAGCAGACTTGTTTGACTGTAAGAACACATTTCTGAGGGGAGAGGAAGTGAAAAAATCCTAAACTGGGTAAGATTTAAGGTAGAGGAAGCTTTGCAGAAGCCACAGAAATGTCATAACACTCTCAAGTTAAATCTTGCAAGTACAACAAGTGTTTTATAGGGTATCAGTTATTACAGTTGTGATGTAGAGATTATTATATATCCATTAAACAAACAGGGAAGTCTTAGCATGTTCCCAAATATTCACCACTCTGAAAGTGAGTCTTTTAAAAAAAATTAAATTTAATCTTGTTAATTTTAAAAAGAAAAGACACAAATGAAAGCAGCCATTGGTCTATGTACAGCCATAAAGTCTTAGGCAAAAGGCCTTCTAAGGCTTTTAGCACAACCTAACAGAACAGCAACTGTTCCAGTTCTGAATCCCTGGACTTCACGAGTACCTAAAAGCAGGATTCCCAGCTGAAGCAGGTGTCCAGAAGGCATTTCCAGCACACTTCAGGAGAGCTACATTTCAGTTAATTTCTGCCTTAGTGCTTCAATACCACAGCACTAATGGCAACCATACTTTATAATTCTGAAAAATAATAAAAGGCAGGACCGCAGTAATATATAAGGGGAGAGGGTTTAAAAAAAAAACATAGACTATTAATTCCCTCTTATTATAATTTTCCTCCTTAAGCTTGCACTTGCTTTTGGATTCTGTCCTTCCTCCCACACAATGCAGTTAGAGCTGAAGAACCAAGGGCAACTGAACAGCACCGATGGAATAGTTCTGACTGCTTCACAGAAACAACTCTGACTAAAGAGAGGCATGTGTTTCAAAATGAGCAGAATCAGTCACACAACTGACATAAAGGACAATGAACTGATGACAAGCAATGAATTTCTCTCTGTTGATGGAATTCAATTAAAATGTCCCAGTGAAAGCCTAAGAGGAATAAGAGGCTCGGTCTTGCCTGCAACCACCCCCAGAGAAAACTGTCAGACAATGAGATGGGACATGTCATAGCCATAAGACAATATGACTTAAATGTAATTTGAATTAATTGATGTTTTAAATGACATTCTTTTAATATATTACCTATAGAAAATGTGAGGCCTTTCCCTGCAAATTCTCTTCGTAAATCAGCCACGAATTTCTCTCTTATATGCTCCTTCTGTTAAGAAAAAACAAAACAAAACCAAACATCAGTTACATGCTATGTTAACTCATCAATGAAAAGATAACTCCCCAAAATATCCAAAGGTCTGCACAGCAGGACTGTGATACAGCCACATTTTATTATTACTAGCAGCATGCTGAGGATCTTCCCACTTTAATCTGTTACCAACTTGTAAAAAAACAAAAGAAGAGCAAAACTTCACATACATGCTGTGATATTTGCTTTTCCATCTGCATATCTTAGTATACCACAGAAATGTGCTTCAACTCCCAGAAGAATTCTGTTTTACAAGTGGGGAGACTAAGGCATAGGAAGAGTCTAAAGAACGTATTACTCTTCTGAGGCCATACAGTCCAAAAAGGGTGTTTTCAGAATGCTTTGATCTTACATATCCTTCAGTATTCATTAATTGAGTCACAGATAAAAGTTTGCTTTGGGAGAATTAGGTTTCAGATTTTTATTGAGTCAGAAACAGTTGTTATGGTGTAGCAGGAAACAGAACTCTGGTGGCTCAGATTTATTTCAGCCTTGCACATTTATCTGTGTACAAAGAAAGATAAATGGTGAATAGTTTGACCTCAGCTTTTAAATTCTGCTTCAAAAGGCTTTGCAGAGGACAAGTAAAGGAATAGTTCTATCGACACGAATGGATACAGACTGGCACAATAAAGAGCTCACCAAGTAATGGTTTTACCTAGGACAGAGTTTTCAGATCCCCATGTGCAGAGGTAGGATGTTCAGTACTCTGGATATTGCATTAAAAGTAACATGAGCCAAACCAACCCCTTTTGCAAGTAATCATTGTTAACTATTTCAACAAGAAAACTATTGACTATTTCCTGAGGCCTGAATGAAGAAGTTCGTTAAACCACATGGAAAGGATTAAAGTGAAAAAAATGGCACAAAGTATAAAAGTTTTTTAAAAATCATAACCTGGCTGTAACTGCCTCCTCCAGGAGAGCTGGGTATTTTTCAAGAGCTGTAACTCACTTTGTCGAGTTCATAGAACTCAAGTCGTTCTTCCTGGCTGCAGCTCCTTCCAATGGGGGACACATTTAACATCCCATTCCGGAACTCAATGAAAGTGCCTCTGGAAAAGAATTGATTAACAAGGCAGAAAATTGATCAAAACACTTAAATATCCTAATGAACTTCCATTTAAAACTGAAGACACTGGGAATCAGCTGTGTCCTTCAGCCTCTCACTGTATGCATAAACCTCCCACGTAGGAACCAATACCTCTGGCACCAGGGAGTATTTTGGACTTTTATTTGAATCTGGCAACCACAAAATCATTCTTTCTGTCTTTCAGAAGTATGATTTGGTTTCAAAAGTGTGACTGGAGCATCCCATGAGCCCAATCCTCAGAGCCTGACAGACCAGGCTGTCAGTATTGGGGTGAAGCTGCACCACATGTGTCACACAGAGCTGGGATTGCTGCACACTTCTCATCTCTGGAAAACATGCTACTGAATTCCAAACACATCAAGGAAACACTCCTATTTCAAAACTGAACCTCCTTCCCTCTTAAATAAAAATACTGGTTCAGTATTTCAAATCCTGCGCTCCAGCTGGGAGCTTGTCTTTGAATGCATTAATTGAGCCGTTTCACATACACAGTGTTCCCAAACCCACAAATTACTCATTTTTTTGCTGAGCAGCCTAAGCTGAGCTTTACACCCTGATGTTCAACACTGTAACATGGAGAACATGGCCACATGAGATGTGTGTGTGTGCACATACCTCTTCTTTGGCAGTTTAATCTTTGCAATGTAACTCAGGCAGTAGTTGATGACATCTTGAAGTACGTCCTCTCCCAGGTGACCCTGAATGCTCTAACAAAATAAACACCATTCAACCAAGGCTCCAGAATTTGAGATTCTAAAAGCAAGCCACATGGAAGACACAGACATTGGAGAATCAGGCATGGTTAATACCACAGAGAAAAACATGCCTTTAATCAGTAACTCTGTTGATGCACACATGGTATTAACTGAAAGCTCTCATTTTTATTTTTGTTTACTTTTTTATTTTTTAACCTTAACAGCAAATTGTCCTTTAATATGCTCCCTACTGGCACCTAGTTTAGAAGGAAACAGTGGGCCAGATGCAGCAGCCCTAAACAAAAAGCTGCAGTTAATGTCTGCTGTAGCCAAGCATGAAGAAACTCAGCTTGTTCCTGCAGTAAACTGGAACCACCACTCAAGGCAGCAATTTCAGCCAGGATCTCTTTTAAATGTTTAATCTCCATTACGTATGTTGAACATTACAGGCCAAATGAATGATCCATTAACAAGAGTAACACATGACAACAGCAGCAATTTTGGCCTTGGATCGAAGGGTGATTACAAAGGACTGCACTGCAGCAACAAAGCAAAATCTTTTCTAATTTCTCTTTCCCACTACTGGAAATTTCACACTTACCTGCTTGCTCAGGAATTTCCCATCCTTGTATGCTACAAGACCGTTTTCTGGAAACACGTAGTCAAATTTTTCAATCACTGCAAGCAGACAAACAACCAGTAACTTACCATTTTCCCCCATGTACGTTTAATGCAGGTTTTCTTACATATAAATAGGTTAAAATACAACAAAGATTAAATCACTAAGACTAATGCACACCTCAAATCACACAAAGTCATTCAGTTGAGTTGCCTGTGTTTTTGCTCAAAGGCTCTTCCCCTCCTGAAAATATGCCTCTTTGCATTAAATGTAAGGAAGTGACTGACCACCTCAAATATTGCAAAAAACCTGGCACACAGCCTGGCGAGAGGGTAAGTTAAATGCCATCCTTTTACATCTGTTTCCTCAATGTTATCAACCTTCAGTAGATGTCTGGGAGTTGTGAGACTCTTACTGCAACACAGAATGATACAGCTTAGTGGAGACCCCTTGGAAGCCAAACAAATTCTGAGTTATGTAGGCACTACAGAAAGCTGTCAGTGGCATCAATTAAGTAAAGCCCACTAAAGAGAGTCTTCTAACTCAGCCCCTTCAGGGACGTGCTGACAGCTGAGCAGCCCACCCACGTGTATGTCATATACACAATCCCCCTGTACAGCAGCAACAGCCAAACGCCCTCCCAAGGCTCTGCCAGGATTTCACCACTAGTAACAATCCCTTCCAACGATACCGAGACACCTGTAAATGCAAACAGTGCGCAGTAAACGCGGCACCACCGGGAAAAGCTAGGGCAGAGGGGCACCGAGAGGCTCCGGCCCACACTGCCGTGCCTTCCCCACTCTCCGTGCTCACCGTCCTCGCCCAGCTGCTCGCGGATCTTGGCCAGGTCGGAGCCGCCCACCAGGCCCACCTTCACCCTCCGCCGCAGCCGCTGCAGGAACGCGGCCATGTCCGGGGAGATCCTCTGCGGGCACAACAACGCGGCCTCAGCCCCGCCGCCCGCCC